>JADBJO010018705.1:0-5000 GCA_016801955.1 Conus betulinus
CTAGTGTTCCCTTTATCCAGTCCCATATCCCCACAGGATATTATGCTCCGGATATGTCTCCCCTCATTTGCTAGTGTTCCCTTTATCAAGTACCCTTCACACAGGATATTGATCTCCGGATAGTGTCTCCCCTCATTGCAGTGTTCACCTTTATCAGAGATCCCATTCACACAGGAGAGTAATCTCGCCTCATGGTTCCCCCTCTATTGCTTATGTCACCCTTTATCAGAGTCCCATGCACACAGGGATAGTAATCTTCAGGATCGTGGTTGGCGCTCCCCTCATATTGTCTAGTGTATCCCTTTATAATCAGAGCCCAGTCACACAGGATAGTATCTCCCCAGATAGTGCCATACACTCACCTCATCATTGCCCTAGTCCCACACCTTTATCATAGTCCAATTCATCCACAGAAGAGTATGACTGGAGCCTCAATGCAGTTCATTTCATCACTGCATTATAACTCGTTTCATAGCCCTGTCACAGCAGGAAAGAACGGCTTCCGGATATGTCTCCTGTCAGATTGCTCATGTTTTCACCTTCAAATCATGAGTTGACCTGTCACACAGGATATAACTCCCGATAGTTCTCCCCTCATATCCGCAGTTTTCACCTTCCTTTGAGTCCCATACACACCGGATCCCTACCTCATATCTACCATATCACTACCTGATCAGATCCACGAAGCTCATCACGGCAGCCCTGTGCTCGCACCGACCACTGTCAAATCCACAGAGAAAATGACTGAGTAATAGATGCACAACGTGTCGATATTCAGGACTGATCAAGTTATTACTCGGTCTTCCTGTCAAAGCAGCCAGGGAGGTCTCAACTTGCCTCTGATAACTTGGATACCCCACTGTGCTATCACCCGGCTCACTGTGGAAAGCCTCGAAATGGTCTTGCCGTTGACATGCAGACCGAAGCCCACCGCCCGTCCGCATGCTTCCCCTCCGCCATGTCAAATCCCCCACCCAATGTGCCCCGTCATCCATGTAAGTGGATACCCCACTACACCATCGTCTCCCTACCCTGTCAAGGCCACCAGAGTTAAGTCATCAACCTTCCCACATGAAACGGCAAAGCCCCTGTGCATGCTCATCACCCACCCTGTCAAAGCCGCCATAAGTGGTCATGCCTTCCACAAGGATAACGTGTGTATACCCCCTAATGCTAATCACCCGCCCTGTCAAGCCTTCCATCGGTTTGTCTGCAAAACCATTCCACATGATAACGGTTAACAACCCTATGCGTATCACCTACCCTGTCACAGCCGCCAGATTTTGTCTGTGTCCTTCCTCGTGATAACGGTTAATAACCCCCCATATGCAATACACCGCGCCCTGTCAAGCCGCCGAGTGGGTCCTGCCTTCCACATGATACCGGTTAACACACCCTATGACCTTATCCCTACCCTGTCAAGCCGCCAGAGTTGGTCTGGCAACCTTCCTCATGATAACGGTGGATACCCCACTATGCACTCACCCTCCTGTCAAGCCGCTAGACTTGGTCTGCAACCTTTCTCACGATAACGGGGCTCCTGGTGTGACTGTATCTCACGAATAGACAATAGTCCGGCACGCGGTGGGGAGAGGGAAGATTCACTCGTTTTGCGACACGAGATCTCTTTGCTCTCGCCTTGGTGTCTCTGGGGAATGAAGGGTGCTACGTACAAGGCCGAAAATTATGCCTTGACATTGTTTGACTGTCATGATTGTCGTGCTGATCTTTTACTCTGTGCAACCCCCTCCCCCCCGCTTTCCTCCCCACCTCCCAGTCATCAAACTTCAGCCTTTCATTCGTCTTGTCTTTCGTTCTCTGCTTTCTTTCCTTTTATTTTCTTAAGTCTTTGCTCATTGTCACACTTGGAAACAAAGGGTTTAACCCCCCCCCCCCCCCCCTTTCTCTCTAAGTCGGAAGAGTGTTCCTCTCCATCTCTTGTCTTTTTGTGTTCCTGTTTAATCTAGAAAAAGACAGATGAAGAATGTGTTGGAGTCCAAGAGAGCATTTATACTATTCTTAGCTGTTTTCTGTGTGTTCTGTGTGCTTTTTGGGTATCTGTGTGTTGTGTCTCACTAGTTCTCTCGCCTCTCTCATCCTCTCCCCGTCCCTCCAACTCACCGACTATCCCTCTCTCCTATCTCTCTCTCCCTCTCGTCTCTCTCCTCTCGCCAGCACAGCGTGAGTGTTGTGTTGTTGTGTGTGTGTTTGTGTGTGTGTGTGTGTGTGGTGGTGGTGTGTGTTGCTGTGGTGTGTGTTTACCCTCACTCCTCTCTCAGCCACATGAGTGTGTGTGTGGGTGTGTGTGTGTGTGTGTGTGTGGTGTGTGTTGCTGTGTTGTATACGCGCGCGCGCGTCCATGTGCTGAACGTGTGCACTTTGTGTTAATAGGTTCGTACGGGCAAAGGTCCCCTATAAACTCGCCTTGTGATGTTCCCGAGGGGAAGTGGCAACGCTTATGGCGGCAGGCGCCATCATGGAAAGAAATGTGCAGCCTTTGTCCGCTGTTGTTTTCCACCAGTAGAAGGAAAAGAAGGGAGACAAGCAAGCGACAGTTGAAAACAATCTAGTTTCCGAGTCCTGGTCTTGCTTCAAATCACTTCGTCTTTGCCTGTCGTCCTCATTTGGCCGCATTCAATGTTTGTTGTTTGATTTTTCTCCGTCCTGTCAGCCCCTGTGTTGTTTTGCCCACACCCCGACATGGTCCGGTCTTGCCCATTGGCATAGAGGACTTTGTTTCCTTTTCTTTTTCTTTTTTTTTTTCTGTTTTTCTGTTTTTCTTTTTGTTGTGCTAAACTGTCCGGCTGGCTGCTTTCACTACGGACTGCCCATCCCCTCCCCTGGCATACTTTGTCGCCCATGCTTAGCTTGTATTTATAGTAGTAGTAAGTAGAGAGTATTAGTAGTAGTCGTAGTAGTAGTATGTATATAGTTGGTTGTTGTTAAATTGTAGTTGTTTGTTGTTGTTATTGTTGTTTCTATGGTGTTTGTTGTTGTCTGTGACTTGGCGGACTAGTGGTGGCTGTGAGGTCAGTGAGGTTGTTCAGACCGTACTGTCCGTGGTGGATATTGTGGTACATTTCGCAGTGTTCCTGCTTGGCTCCTACTAGGCCTTTCATGACCTTTGCTGGATTGATGTATTTCTTACTATTATCATTTCTGCAGTCTGAATTGCTCCCTAGGGTTTTCATGAAGTTTGCTCTGGATTGATGTATTTTTCACTATTATCATTGCCTGCAGTGTCAGATTGCTCCTATGATTTTCCATGAATTTTGCTGGCAATTGATATCTTTATTTACTATCATCCTCAATGGTTCCCTCTAAACTGTCGAAGAAATGAGTTTAACGGCAATGGTGTCTGCGCCGCCGGTACGTACTTAGTCTCGGTCCTCTAGCTTAACTTCCAAGCTGTACATTTATATGTCATCAAGGTACATATTGTCTTTTCCTGTTATGTTGGTTTGTTGATTGGATGGTGTTTTTTTTTCCTCGGTTGCGGTAGCCCGCAAGTGGAAATATAGTCGCTGTGTGTGTATGTGGCGTTTGTTCATATAGTTGAAGTCAGGCTACAACTGCTGGATACTGTTGAAAGCTTACCCGAAAAACTAAAAGCAGACACAAATGGCGCAACCACGCACACCACACGCTCGCACGCACGTCGCCACGCACGCAACGCGCCAAGCAGCATGCACGCACCCACCCCCCCCAACCCCCCCCCCCCCAGCCCCCCCCCCCGCCCCCTTCCACCCCCCCCCCCCCGTAGTTCCCTTCCCCCCCCCCCTCCACCCCCACCCCCCCCACACACACAGCACACACTGCGTTCCAAGGAACTGGAAACACAACAAAGGGCAAAACAGTGAAGGAACACTGAGTGCGGTGGTATACTCCATTGTTATTCAGCACAAGGTAGCTGGGCGGAATCCCAGGGGCCGGAGTGTGGCGGTGGATGTAGACAGTGGGATATAGGGGAAAACAGCGCGTTGCACGGGGAGGCGTTCCATCCTCCAATGTGACAGAAAGACCATGTACACCCACTCCAACACGGTCTGTCGCGTGCGCAGCAATTACACACAGCTAAGATCTATAACCCACCACACTACACACACACCCACACAATTCCCCCCATCCACCCACACACCCCCACCTCCCCCCCCCAGAGTTTCTGCCCCATCTTCACTTCACTCCCTTCCCCCACCACCACACCCCCCACTTTTCTGTGTCATTTTCATGTACCCCGGGTCTGACAAGAGACACTGATATTCCACTGCACCTGAGCGCGCGTCGCGCACGTACAGCGCTGACCCACCCACACCCCTCCTTACGCCCCGCAGCAAGTAATCATCCGCCCCCTGCTGTTTCCTCCCTACGCAGAGAGCGCGAGGAGAAGCGAGAGGGAGGCGCGAGCGTGAGATTGAGATGGAGTCTATAGCGAGAGAGATAGAGAGATATGAGAGGGAGAGCCGACTAGGGTTTGTGGGCCCGCCTCTCCGAGGCAATATCAGTAGTGGCCTGCGCCTTACAAAAAAATACAACGTTTAAAAGTATGAGGGTAAATACTAGGCCCTGAAAATTTCTTGACATTTCAGACAAAAAGAGAAAAACCCACAAAATATGTGCAGATTGATAATAAGTACAAATAATGAGCAAAGTACATACTATAGTTTCTCAAGAGGAGAGAGATAGAGAGAGAGAGAGAGAGAGAGAGTGAGAGAAGAGACTGTCGCTTGACCCTTTGATGATTTATTGCCTTCAGCTTAAACATAGCCTTTAAAGCAGGGGGGGTACAGATGCGACTTGACACATTCATTCACTGAAGTATAATGAAATAAAGTATAAGGAAGTTAATAATGAT
The DNA here is from genome assembly GCA_016801955.1 of Conus betulinus. NCBI lineage: Eukaryota > Metazoa > Mollusca > Gastropoda > Neogastropoda > Conidae > Conus > Conus betulinus. Next base: position 4,853 of record JADBJO010018705.1, read on the forward strand.
TAAATTAACAAAGTTTCGGGAAGTAATGGGGCTTATCAAATCGCCCACATTGTTAGAAAGGTACAGATATTTATAAACACTGACTAACCCACACGTTGGAAAACAGTCGGGAAACTTCCCCATATAACATCCCTTTCCTACGCTACCA
>JADBJO010018705.1:12500-17500 GCA_016801955.1 Conus betulinus
CACTCCCTGTTTCACAACATCCCACAGGGTACAGTGAAGGGTGGACATTATCTCACCATGACCCTCTGTTTTACACCATCCCACAGGGTACAGTGGAGGGTGGACATTATCTCCACATCACTCCCTGTTTACACCATCTCACAGCGTACAGTGGAAGGTGAACATTATCTCTCCCCATCACTCCCTGTTTACACCATCCCACAGGGCATGGTGGATGGTGGACATTATTTCCCCATCACTCCCTGTTTTCACACCATCCCACAGGACATATAGTGGAGGGTGGACATTATCTCCCCATGACTCCCTGCTTCAAACCATCCCCCAGGGTACAATGGAGGGTGGACATTATCTAACCATGACTCTGTCGAGGACCATTCTACAGGGTACAGTGAGGGTGCAAATGTATCTCCCCACCACTCCCTTTCTAAGACTAATCTACAGGGTGCAGTTGAGACTGAGCATGTATCGTACCATTACTTTCTGTTTCAGGCTATTCTGTGGAGTACAGGGGAGGGTGGATATGTATCTCCCCATAACTTCCTATCTAAGTCCCGTCCGCAGGGTACAGTGAAGGGTGGAAATGTATTTCATCATAGGTGCCTGTTTAAGAACAGTCCACTGACAACAGTACAGTTTGAACATGTATTCTTGTATTTCTCCATGACTCCCTGTCCAAGATCATTCTACAGGGTACAGTGGAGGGGTGGACCACAGGGCAGTGTGGGCTGGTTCCCTCCACTCCGCCTCTCCACTAGTGGGGGACACTGCTTCCCTTCACTCCCCCTCTACACCAGTGGGGACACTGCTTCCCTTCACTCCCCCCTCTACACCAGTGGGGACACTGCTTCCCTCCACTCCCCCTCTCCACCAGTGGGGACACTGCTTCCCTCCACTCCCCCTCTCCACCAGTGGGGACACTGCTTCCCTCACTCCCCCTCTCCACCAGTGGGGACACTGCTTCCCTTCACTCCCCCTCTCCGCCAGTGTGAACACTGGTTCCCACAACTCCCCTTTCCACCAGTGGGGACACTGATTCCCTTCACTCCCCCTCTCTCCACCAGTGGGGACACTGCTTCCCTCCCTCCACTCCCCCTCTCCACCAGTGGGGACACTGCTTCCCTCACCCTCCCCCATCTCCACCAGTGGGGACTCTGCTTCCCTCCACCTCCCCCTCCACCAGTGGGGACACTGCTTCCACTGCTTCCCTCCACTCCCCCTCTCCACCAGTGGGGACACTGCTTCCCTCCACTCCCCCTCTCCACCAGTGGGGACACTGCTTCCCTCCACCCCCTCTCTACCAGTGTGAAACACTGCTTCCTCCTCCACCCCCCCTTTCTACCAGTGTGAACACTGCTTCCCTCCACTACCCCTCTCCACCAGTGGGAAACTGCTTCCCTTCACCCCCCCTCTCCACCAGTGGGGACACTGTTTCCCTCCACTCCCCCTCTCCACCAGTGGGGACACTGCTTCCCTCCACCCCCCTCTCCACCAGTGGGGACACTGCTTCCCTCCACCCCCCTCTCCACCAGTGGGGACACTGCTTCCCTCCACTCCCCCTCTCCACCAGTGGGGACAGTGGCTCCCTCCCTCCACCCCCCCCCTCTCCACCAGTGGGGACACTGCTTCCCTCCACTCCTCCCTCTCCACCAGTGGGGACAGTGCTTCCCTCCACCCCCCTGTCCACCAGTGGGGGACACTGCTTCCCTTCAACCCCCTCTCCACCAGTGGGAACACTGCTTCCCTCCACAACCCCCCTCTCCACCGTGGGGACACTGCTTCCCTTCAACCCCCTCTCCACCAGTGGGAACACTGCTTCCCTCCACCCTCCCTTTCCACACCAGTGGGGACACTGTCCCCACTGGTGGAAAGGGAGGGTGGAGGGAAGCAGGTTTCCCAGGGTGGAGAGGGGGTTGAAGGGAAGCAGTGTCCCCACTGGTGGAGAGGGGGGGTTGAAGGGAAGCAGTGTCCCCACTGGTGGGAAGGGAGGTTGGAGGGAAGCAGTGTCCCCACTGGTGGAAAGGGGGGTGGAGGGAAATCAGTGTTCCCACTGGTGGAGAGGGGTTGGAGGGAAGCAGTGTCCCCACTGGTGGAGAGGGGAGTGGAGGGGAAGCAGTGTCCCCACTGGTGGAGAGGGGGAGTGGAGGGAAGCAGTGTCCCCACTGGTGGAGAGGGGGTGGAGGGAATCAGTGTCCCCACTGGTGGAGAGGGGGTTGAAGGGAAGCAGTGTCCCCACTGGTGGAGAGGGGGAGTGGAGGGAAACAGTGTCCCCACTGGTGGAGAGGGGAGTGAAGGGAATCAGTGTCCCCACTGGTGGAGAGGGGGAGTGAAGGGAAGCAGTGTTCACACTGGTAGAAAGGGGGGGGGTGAAGGGAGCAGTGTTCACACTGGTAGAGTGGGGGTGGAGGGAAGCAGTGTCCCCACTGGTGGAGAGGGGGAGTGGAGGGAAGCATTGTCCCCACTGGTGGAGAGAGGGAGTGGAGGGAAGCAGTGTCCCCACTGGTGGAGAGGGGAGTGGAGGGAAGCAGTGTCCCCACTGGTGGAGATGGGGGTGGAGGGAAGCAGTGTCCCCACTGGTGGAGAGGGGGAGTGAAGGGAAGCAGTGTCCCACTGGTGGAGAGGGGGAGTGGGGGAATCAGTGTCCCCACTGGGAAGGGAGTTGTCCCCACTGTTCACACTGGCGGGGGGAGTGAAGGGAAGCAGTGTCCCCACTGGTGGAGAGGGGAGTGAAGGGAAGCAGTGTCCCCACTGGTGGAGAGGGGGAGTGAAGGGAAGCAGTGTCCCCACTGGTGGAGAGGGGGAGTGAAGGGAAGCAGTGTCCCCACTGGTGTAGAGGGGGAGTGAAGGGAAGCAGTTGTCCCCACTGGTAGAGAGGGGGGAGTGAAGGGAAGCAGTGTCCCCACTAGTGGAGAGGCGGAGTGGAGGGAACCAGCCCACACTGCCCTGTGGTCCACCCTCCACTGTACCCTGTAGAATGATCTTGGACAGGGAGTCATGGAGAAATACAAGAATACATGTTCAAACTGTACTGTTGTCAGTGGACTGTTCTTAAACAGGCACCTATGATGAAATACATTTCCACCCTTCACTGTACCCTGCGGACGGGACTTAGATAGGAAGTTATGGGGAGATACATATCCACCCTCCCCTGTACTCCACAGAATAGCCTGAAACAGAAAGTAATGGTACGATACATGCTCAGTCTCAACTGCACCCTGTAGATTAGTCTTAGAAAGGGAGTGGTGGGGAGATACATTTGCACCCTCACTGTACCCTGTAGAATGGTCCTCGACAGAGTCATGGTTAGATAATGTCCACCCTCCATTGTACCCTGGGGGATGGTTTGAAGCAGGGAGTCATGGGGAGATAATGTCCACCCTCCACTATATGTCCTGTGGGATGGTGTGAAACAGGGAGTGATGGGGAAATAATGTCCACCATCCACCATGCCCTGTGGGATGGTGTAAACAGGGAGTGATGGGGGAGATAATGTTCACCTTCCACTGTACGCTGTGAGATGGTGTAAACAGGGAGTGATGTGGAGATAATGTCCACCCTCCACTGTACCCTGTGGGATGGTGTAAAACAGAGGGTCATGGTGAGATAATGTCCACCCTTCACTGTACCCTGTGGGATGTTGTGAAACAGGGAGTGATGGGGAGATAATGTCCATCCTCCACTGTACCCTGTGGAATGGTCCATGGGGAGATAATGTCCACCCTTCACTGTGCCCTGTGGGATGGTGTGAAACAGTGTGTCATGGGGAGATAATGTCCACCCTCACTGCGCCCTGTGGGATGGTGTCAAACAGGGAGTCATGGGGACATAGGTATCCTGCCATGCCAGCTGTGGGCCAGGTCATTCCACAGAGAGGCGTTCAGTCTGGTTGTACCAACCTGAGGCCTGACAGACGCCGAGGACCTGTCCATGCCGCAGCCATCTGTGGGGGTGTGTTTCGGTGGGGGCAGCTCAAACACGTCTACCTGGAAGGTTTCCTGCTGACACAGCCCTGGCTGCGCCGTTGTCAGCACTCACACAGTCACTGCTGCTGTCGGCACCCCACGGCCGTCTGTTGAAGTCGGCTGACAGAAAACAAAACACGCCGCTGCTTTGCTCCATCCCCCTCCACACGAACGTCTTCCTCCCCCTGCATTCTGTGCAGCTGTAGCAGTGTTCAGGGTATGACCTGACGTGTGTTCAAAATGTGCTTTCTATGTGTAGGGTTCAAACCTTTCGACAGAAGTGTAAAAAAAACTGCTGTAAATGATTTGCCTTATGTTATCGTTATGTTATAATTTGAAACTCTAGAATATGAATATTTCATGTTAACCGTGTGTTTGATTTTCTTTATCTTCTTGGTTTTCCTTTGCTTGTTTCTGATGTGTGTGTGTGTGTGTGTGTGTGTGTGTGTGTGTGTGTGTGTGTGTGTGTGTGTGTGTGTGTGTGTGTGTGTGTGTGTGTTGTGTGTGTGTGTGTGTGTTGTGTGTGTGTTTGTGTGTGCGTGCGTGTGTTAGTGAATCACATGCCAAACTCTGAGAAGATCAGACAACTGTCGATCTGTACTACAAACACCAAAGACTGTGAATGAAAGGGGACACAGATACACAGACAGACAGACAGACAGTGAGAGAGAACGCGCTTTACACATTAGATTTACATGTTAGGCCCCAGACCAGCACAGAAGGTGAGTTTGTATGAGAAATAGAGAGAAAGAAAGAGAAGCAGAAGAGAGACAGAGACAGGTGAGAGGGAGGGAGGATATGAGGAGGGGACACACACACACACACACACACACACACACACACACACACACACACACGCACGCACGCACACACGCACGCACGCACGCACGCATGCACGCATGCATGCACGCACACACACACACGCGCGCGCGCGCACGCACGCACGCACAAGTGTGCACATTCCGATCTTTGGCCAAAACGCCACATTGTCCCCACACGTTCTCTCTCCTCTGCCAGGTTCTGAATTCCCACCCTGTCTTT
>JADBJO010018705.1:27500-34775 GCA_016801955.1 Conus betulinus
GGCGGGTGATTAGCATAGTGGGGTATCCACCGTTATCATGTGGAAGGCAGACCAACTCTGGTGGTGCTTTGACAGGGTGGGTGATGAGCACAGTGGCTGCCTGGATGATGACTTCAGTGGGTGGGGACAGGTAGGGAGAAGATGGTGGAAGGGAGATGGGGTGACGGGGGACATTGGGTGGGGTGGAATGGCGGAGGGGAAGCATGGGACGGGCGGGGCTTGGTCTGACATGTCAACTCATGGATTTGAAGCTTTCCACAGTGAGCAATGGCACAGGTCCATGTTCAGAGGCAGTTCTCCTCCCTGCTGGCACATGGAAAGAAACGAGTACTAATGCCAGTCATGAAATATGAACTGTGCATACTCTTCCTCAGTCATTTTCTCTGTGGATGACAGTGGGTCGGTTACCTGGGGCGTGTGAGTGGGGCTCTGATAAAAAAGTGAGTACTGGTATATGAGGCGAGGTACTATCCTGTGTGTATGGGACTCCAATGAAGGGTGAACACTAGCAATATGAGGGGAGACACTATCCTGAGATACTATCCTGTGTGAATGGGACTCTGATAAAGGTGAACACTAGCAATGAGGGGAGACACTATCCTGAGATACTATCCTGTGTGAATGGACTCTGATATAAAGGTGAATACTGACAATATGAGGCGAGATACTATCCTGTGTGAATGGGACTCTGATAAAGGTGAACACTAGCAATATGAGGGGAGACACTATCCTGAGATACTATCCTGTGTGAATGGGACTCTGATAAAGGTGAACACTAGCAATATGAGGGGGGAGACACTATCCTGAGATACTATCCTGTGTGAATGGACTCTGATAAAGGTGAATACTGACAATATGAGGCGAGATACTATCCTGTGTGAATGGGACTCTGATAAAGGTGAACACTAGCAATATGAGGGGAGACACTATCCTGAGATACTATCCTGTGTGAATGGGACTCTGATAAAGGTGAACACTAGCAATATGAGGGGAGACACTATCCTGAGATACTATCCTGTGTGAATGGGACTCTGATAAAGGTGAACACTAGCAATATGAGGGGAGACACTATCCTGAGATACTATCCTGTGTGAATGGGACTCCGATAAAGGTGACTACCGACAATATGAGACGAGATACTATCCTGTCATACTATCCTGTGTGAATTGACTCCGATAAAGGTGAATACTGGCAATATGAGAGACGAGGTACTATCCTGTCATACTATCCTGTGTGAATGGGACTCCGATGAAGGTGAATACTGGCAATATCAGGTCAGATAGTATCCTGAGATACTATCCTGTGTGAATGGGACTCCGATAAAGGTGAATAGTGGCAGTATGAGGCGAGGACTTATCTTTTTTCCCTTTACATCCAGCCAAAGGGGAACCAGTCGCCTAGATAATCGGCTCACAGCAAAAAGCTCAACTCACACAAAACTGTGATGGTAATAATGGCTCAAAAAACGACTCATTCCTCACACAAATCTGTGACGGAAATGGTGAAAGGGAAACGACTCATTCCTCACACAAAACTGTGACGGAAATGGTGAAAGGGAAACGACTCATTCCTTACACAAATCTGTGACGGTAATGGTGAAAGGGAAACGACTCATTCCTCACACACAAACGAATGGTGAAAGGAAACGACTCATTCCTCACACAAACTGTGACGGAAATGGTGAAAGGGAAACGACTCATTCCTCACACAAAACTGTGACGGAAATGGTGAAAGGGAAACGACTCATTCCTCACACAAAACTGTGACGGAAATGGTGAAAGGGAAACGACTCAATCCTAACACAAAACTGTGACGGAAATGGTGGAAGGGAAAACGACTCAATCCTCACACAAATACTGTGACGGAAATGGTGAAAGGGAAACGACTCATTCCTCACACAAAACTGTGACGGTAATGGTCAAAGGAAAACGAGCTGCATGCATTAAAAAAAAATCAGACAAATTAAATAGGCGCCAAACGTACAAATTTCAAAATAGACACACGTTTCGGCCCACTGGCTGTTCTTCAGGCAGGATAAACAATATTCCAACTAATGGAAACAAAGCACGCACAGCAACTTATCCATTCGACATGGGTGCAATTCTTAAGCACTATAGCTCGACTTTGTGACTATTGTAAAGCGCGCTGAAGAATGATGTCATTCCTGAGTCTGGATGTTCTACAGTAATGGACAACTGTTGTGCTTGTCTTGGAAGTGAAAGCAATGGACAGTTCTAGTTTCAGTGTCATCAAGAAGGTGTCACTGCATCCAACCTGACAAAATAGAGGAGACTACATCAGAAGGCGTCACTGCATCCAACCTGACAACATAGAGGAGACTACATCAGAAGGCGTCACTGCATCCAACCTGACCACACAGAGGAGACTACATCAGAAGGCGTCACTGCATCCAACCTGACCACACAGAGGAGACTACATCAGAAGGCGTCACTGCATCCAACCTGACCACACAGAGGAGACTACATCAGAAGGCGTCACTGCATCCAACCTGACCACACAGAGGAGACTACATCAGAAGGCGTCACTGCATCCAACCTGACCACACAGAAGAGACTACACCTGTTGAGCCCTGGGGCCACAGTACTCTGGGGGTTGTTCAGCTGAATTTGCATGTATATATAGGACGTCCGGTTTAGCTTCGTTTATGGTGAATACAATCACTATATACGGCGAATGCTATCACTTTTTACGGTGAATGCTATCAACTATATACGGTGGATGCTATCAACTACTTACGGTGAATGCTATCAATTATGTACGGTTAATGCTATCAACTATTCATGGTGAATGCTATCAACTATTCACGGTGAAATGCTATCAACTATTTACGACGAATGCTGTCAACTATTCACGGTGAATGCTACCAACTATTTACGATGAATGCTATCAACTATTTACGATGAATGCTATCAACTATTCACGGCGAATGCTATCAACTATTTACGGTGAATGCTATCAACTATTCCCGTTGAATGCTATCAACTATTCATGGTGAATGCTATCAACTATTTGCAGTGAATTCTATCAACTATTTATGTTAGGTGCTATCAACTATTCACGGTGAATGCTATCAACTATTCACAGTGAATGCTATCAACTATTCACGGTGAATGGTATCAACTATTCACGGTGAATGCTGTTAACTGGACATGGTTTACAGTATTCAATACAGGTCAGAAGCGAATTTTTCCAGCACGAACAGTCCCAAAGTCTGAGTTCTTGGTATATATCATTGGAGTCCAGTCTAGACCACATTGGGACAGAGAGACTGCTGGGCCGGCGGGCATGCTAACCCCCCCCCCCCCCCCCCCCCCCCCCCCCCCCCCCCCACCCCCACCCCCCCCCCCCCCCCCCCCCCCCCCCCCCCCCCAGAGCACCGGAGTTACTTCCATGTTTTGCAGAGTCCGACTGCCGTGGCACAGAGACACTTTTGCCACCAGCACTTTGTTTTTTTGAAACACGACACGCCAGGCTACCTTCCTGAAGAGGCTCCCAGCTGCACCCCCAAAATTCACAATATCTTCACCAGGGTGTCATCCCTGAATCCAAGCGTAACCTGTGCGGCCTCTGGACCAGCCTCGCTGGGGACACGCCTTCCCCTCCGTTAGTGGCAACGCCTCTGTGTTAACTTCCTGACATTCAGTTTTTCAGCCTTCATATAAGAATCCTGTTCTTTCTGTTGGAACCCTAACGTCTGCTCCCCACTCACCTCCCTTCCCTCACCTGTCCCGCAGCCCCTCCCCAATTCACCATTGCCACCATCACAACCATGACAACAACAACAACAACTATACCACAACACGGACCACAACTCCACCAATCTAGCAACACTCTCCCCTCCCAACACTAATCGTGGTTATCGCCACTACCCCGTGCTTCCACGGAGTGTGTCCAGGCGTGTGGCGAAGTGATTCAGCCGGCTGCAGCCGATGCACTCGGAAGGCCGATCATCCGACTTCATCTTGCCACACCCAACACCCAGCACACCCAGACCGCTGACCACTGGGGATGGACGACGACAGGGGGGGGGAGAGAGGGGGCAGACAGAAATCGATCTTCAGGCTGATCGATAACGGCAGACAAACACCGATGTCCAAAACAGGGGTGCGGAAGAGGGGAGGATGAGAGGGGGACATAGAGGAGTGTGGAGCGGGGAGGGAGGGGTGGGGCATCTCCTGACCTGACAAAGTTAAGCTGTAGGTTTAACACGTCGGGCCCTTTTGAGTCAGTCACATCGACCAAAAATGGTGGTATTGGATGGTCCGGCTACTCCCCCCCCCCTCCCCGCCTCCCTCTCTCTCTCTCTCTCTCTCTCTCTCGTGTGTGTGTGTGTGTGTGTGTGTGTGTGTGTGTGTGTGTGTGTGTGTGTGTGTGTGTGCGAGCGTGCGTGCGTGCATGTGTGTGTGTGTGTGTGCGCGCGCGCGCGCGCACGCGCACGTGTATGTGTTGTATGTGCACGTTTGTGTTTGCATGTATTAGTTTGTGTGTGCGTGTGAACGTGCGTTTGAAAGAGAGAGGGGGGTGGAGAGAGAGGAGGGATGCAGGCAGACAGACAGAAACAAAGACAGAGTGACCGAGAGAAACAAAGTGAGAGAGAGAGAGAGAGAGAGAGAGAGAGAGAGAGAGAGAGAGAGAGAGAGAGAGAGAGAGAGAGAGAGAGAGAGAGAGAGAGAGAAAGAGAGTAGTGGAACGTAACCGCTATAATTCCTCCGCCGTCACGCCTAGTCCAGCCTGCATCGATCCCCATCAGTCAAGAGAAAGACTGGACGTCATTCGGTCTTCAAGTTCCTCAATTAGCTCAGAGAAAGACTGGACGTCATTCGGTCTTTAAGTTCCTCAATTAGCTCAAGAGAAAGACTGGACGTCACTCGGTCTTCAAGTTCCTCAATTAGCTCAAGAGAAAGACTGGACGTCATTCGGTCTTGAAGTTCCTCAATTAGCTCAAGAGAAAGACTGGACGTCACTCGGTCTTGAAGTTCCTCAATTAGCTCAAGAGAAAGACTGGACGTCATTCGGTCTTCAAGTTCCTCAATTAGCTCAAGAGAAAGACTGGACGTCATTCGGTCTTCAAGTTCCTCAATTAGCTCAAGAGAAAGACTGGACGTCATTCGGTCTTCAAGTTCCTCAATTAGCTCAAGAGAAAGACTGGACGTCATTCGGGCTTCAAATTCCTCAATTAGCTCAAGAGAAAGACTGGACGTCACTAGGTCTTCAAGTTCCTCAATTAGCTCAAGAGAAAGACTGGACGTCATTCAGTCTTGAAGTTCCTCAATTAGCTCAAGAGAAAGACTGGACGTCACTCGGTCTTCAAGTTCCTCAATTAGCTCAAGAGAAAGACTGGACATCATTCAGTCTTTAAGTTCCTCAATTAGCTCAAGAGAAAGACTGAACGTCACTCGGTCTTCAATTTCCTCAATTAGCTCAAGAGAAAGACTGGACATCATTCAGTCTTCAAGTTCCTCAGTTAGCTCAATAGAAAAGACTGGGCATCATTCGGTCTTCAAGTTCCTCAATTAGCAACTGCCAGGGGTGAGGCTGCCCAGGCTTTGATCAGACCTTGCAAGTCAGATGGCTAGGACAGGGATAGAAAGGTGTGGGCATTGTATGGTATGGGTATGGTATGGTATGGTATGGTATCGTATCGTATCGTATCGTATCGTATGGAAAAAGAAAAAGTGAAAGAGAGGGATTAGTTAACGCCAAGGACACAGAGTACAGGACAAAACACAATCCATTTCGACCTCTTGGGTTTTTCTTTAGGCAAAGACAAACAACATATAGGACAGTGAAAACAAATAAGATGATATCATAAAACCATACCATACACATACGTGGTATGGTATATATGGTATGGTATGGTATGGTATGGTATGGTAATGGTATGGTATGGTATGGTATGGTATGGTATGGTATGGTGGGTATGGTATGGTATGGTATTGTGTAGTATTGTATTCCGTTGCATAGTATCTTCGTAACAAGGCATTTTTCTGGCTGCTTCTCTCCGGGAGTTCAAATTTCGCTAAAGACAACCCCCCACCCCCCCCCCCCCACCCCCCCAATGGGGACACCTCCCACGTTGTCGTGGGCTCTTTAATCTGTGGCAGGTGCACGCTGTACCCAAGACCTTGATCTATGGTGTCATGTCTAAGACCAGCCACTCCATTTCCAGACTGCAAATCTCGGCAGAAAAACTTAGTGACTGGGACAGAGGGAGGAGGGGGGGGCAGGGGGAGCAGGGGGGGGGGGGGGGGGGGCAGGGGCGGGGAGGAAGGAAGAAGTGGGGAAGGGGATTTAGGCAATAGAGAGGAGACTGGGCTGCATATATTCTGATGTGCCTCGGGGAGGTTTTGGAAAGTGCGGGGTAGCGTAGATATACCAGATAGGCGAGCCTTCTCCGCCATATTGCGCGCGCGCGCGCGCGCGCGCGCGCGCGTGTGTGTATGTGTGTGTGTGTGTGTGTGTGTGTGCGTGCGTGCGTGCATGCGTGCGCGAGCTGTGTTTAGAAGTAGGCTGCCTACGCGCGCGCGCGTCTGTGTGTTGTGTGTGTGTGTGTGTGTGGGGGGGGGGGGGGTTGAATATAATTGCGCGCGCGCGTTTGTGTATTAACGTGCATGTATGTATATATGTATGTATGTATGTGTGTGTGTGTGTGTGTGTGTGTGTGTGTGTGTGTGTGTGTGTGTGTGTGTGTGTGTGTTTTAGACGCTGTTACGCATACGTGTATGTGTGTGTGTGGGGGTGGGGGGTGGGGGGGGGGGGGGGGGGGGTGCGTGCGTGCGTGCGGGCGTGTGTACGCGCACACGTTTTACATGCCTGCAAAATAGTGTCTCTTTTTTCATGGATGCGTGCCTACGTGCGCGTGTTTTCCCGCGCGTGCATGTACAAGTACTTGCTAGCTAGCTTCACTAAGACCTTTCATCCCTGGCCAATAGAGTGCTGTCTGACCCTAGCCAGCGCATCCTATCGCCATTCATTGTGGCTTCCTCTGCCGCTTGACGTGAGAGATACGGAACTTTGATTACAATGTGCATCTGTCCTGCTGGTCCTTCCTTACTTCAACAGAGGTTCCCCCTTCTGATGTACCCTCGCAATTGGTCGCTTTCAGCCTTTTGTCCACTGAAACTTGGTGTCTCATCATTAGGTTTGAAATGGATTCATTTCTCGCTTTTCTTCGGAACACACTGAATGACAACCACGTCTTCCTTATTCATCCGCTCCCTAAGTGCTTCTCTCCCCCGCCCCATCTTCCCCCCC
>JADBJO010018706.1:0-15000 GCA_016801955.1 Conus betulinus
ACGATTTTTGCATCCAGTTTCTCCCAATCTTCAGTCTCGTTTGCTCGTGGCAGGTTGAGTTTCAGGCGCCTGGCATCCGAGGGCCTGTGCAAATTCCTCATCCTCCGAACCAACAGCGTGGATATTCCAAGATAAGGAAGAACATTCTTTTTTATCATCTAGCCCTTGTCCCCCCTGGGACTAAGGATATCAATATAGAAAACTGATACACAATATAAAGAACAAGTTTTAAAAGTGTGTGAGTCACATTTGTTCTGAAGAAAGAACATACTAGAAGCATAACACACTACTACTTCCACAACTACTATGATGACGACGATGACGACAACGTAGCGTGTAATGCATGGAAAGAGGATGTACAAACATTAATCATCATTTAGGAGAGTGAGAGAGATTGATTGACTGACTGATTGATTGATTGATTGATTGATTGATTGATTGATTGATTGATTGATTGATTGATTGATCTTTAATAAGCAAGGATGAAGATTTTAGGCCAAAGCCTAGTCTTACAATCTGTCCTTTTCATTTATGCGTTATTTCACACACATCATTCATACTCACAATTCAACATAGCAACACTGTAATCTAATTCTACAATGACAACCAAACTATTCATAAAGGTAATAATAATAACATGTGTGTGTGTGTGTGTGTGGGGGGGGGGGGGGTGAAACAGAAGGAAACTTACAAATAAACAAACAAATAAAACTACAAAGAGAGAGAGAGGAGAGAGAGAGAGAGAGAGAGAGAGAGAGAGAGAGAGAGAGAGAGGAGAGAGAGAGAGAGGTCAGAGGAGGGGGGGGGGAAGAGAGAAATGGTTGGTAGGGGGAGTGGAAAGGGATGGTAGACAGAGTAGGAGTGGGGTGAGCGATTTTAATGGAGTAGGTTATATGTTTTGACTATGTACTCACATGTATGGTTCACAGAAGACTTTGCGTATAGGCGCTAATCATTTCAATCAAATATTACTGAGGCATAAGATGTTTATGCAAATTTTTCTTGAAAATCTTTTTAAATTATTCGTATTTTGTAAATTCGGTGGAAGTGGCTTTTAGACATATGGTCCACAGTAAACTAAGCTTGTTTTTATATAGATCAATGCGTGGGTAGTGAAGAAGGAATTTTCATCGTGCCAGAAAAGCTGTTCGATCTTGTAAAAGGGGTATTGTTATAACATGGCATAGTATCTGTCGAGACTATAAACATAAATGATGCCTTGTTGAATTCCAATTGCTTACTCAGAGGCATTATGTTCAGCTTTTTAGTTTTTCGTCTGTTGTTAGAGATACAGCTGGACGAAGTAGTTTTTGCTGCACGTCTATGGAGATAATTCAGCCTTTTTTGTGGCTATCACTACTCCCGTCCCACACTGTTGAAACGTGATTGATACGTGACATTATGTGTGCATTGAAAAAAGTTTAAGCACAATACTGTTGACTTAGCTGACGTAGAGAGAGGGAGAGAGAGAGAGAGAGAGAGAGAGAGAGAGAGAGAGAGAGAGAGAGAGAGAGAGAGATTGTTTGATTGATCTTTAATACACAAGGACAAAGATTTTAGGCCAAAGCCTAGTCTTACAATCTTGATTGATCTTTAATACACAAGGACAAAGATTTTAGGCCAAAGCCTAGTCTTACAATCTGTCCTTGTCATGCATACATTATTTCAAACACATATCATTCATTCTGACAATTCAACATAGCAACATGGTCATCGAATTCTACAGTGATAAGCAAACTATTCATAAGAGTATTAATGAGATGGGGGATGGTAAAAGAGAGAGAGAGAGAGAGAGAGAGAGAGAGAGAGAGAGAGAGAGATTGATTGATTGATTGATTGATCTTTAATACACAAGGACAAAGATTTTAGGCCAAAGCCTAGTCTTACAATCTGTCCTTGTCATGCATACATTATTTCAACACATATCATTCATTCTGACAATTCAACATAGCAACACGGTAATCGAATTCTACAGTGATAAGCAAACTATTCATAAAAGTATTAATAAGATGGGGGATGGTAAAGAGAGAGAGAGAGAGAGAGAGAGAGAGAGAGAGAGAGAGAGAGACAGACAGACAGACAGACGGGCAGGCAGGCAGAGACAGAGAGAGAGACAGAGACAGACAGAGAAAGACAGGCAGAGACAGAAACAAGAAACAGGGGCAGAAGCAGAGGCACACAGAGACACAAGAACAGAAAACAGACAGAGAAATACAGAAAAACAAAAAGGGGGAGTGGGGGTGGTAAGAAGGGAAGAAGAACTGTTACTGCCTTAGAGCTGGGACAAAAGAGAGGACGAAAGAAAGAGGCAATGGGGGGGGGGGGGGGGGGGGGGGGGGAATGTGGAATAGAGAATTAAGGGGGAGGGGAGAAGAGGGATGTCAGAGAACCGGGTTTAAATACTAAGCTCACACTTTTACATTTATATACATCGTTAGTTCGATCAAAATTAATATATGGACAGGAAATATAGTTCTCTGCATCTAACTACCTTTTAAAGAAACTGCAAAGCTTAGATAGTAAAGCTTTAAAATTAGCTTTGGGTGTTCCAGTGCACACAAACACAATGAAAAGCTATAAGGAGACAAACATTTTACCTCTTAATGAACAACGAACGTTGGATGTGTCCAAATACGTTGTAAGAGGCCTGTCTGTAAAAAAAACTCTGTTACTGATGAAATTCTTATGGATTCCAACAAGGAATACCCCAAAAGGTCTAAAAATATCATACATACAGCCAATTAAAAATTTCACTTGTGAGCTTATGTCCGAATGTAGTATTGATATTGATGCAATTTCGGAGGTTCCTATTGTTCCTCAAATGCCCCCATGGGAGCATCTCAACGCAAAATTGATGATGATGGATATACCACTTTGAAGAAAGATGACAATGTAAATATTTCTAGTAAATGAAGTTCGAGAACATCTCGAAAAGACTTATCCAAATCATTTAAAAATATTTACAGATGGTTCAGTAATGGAAACGTCTGACAGTGGTGCTGGATTCACTATACCATCCTTAAATGTGCAAAAGTCTTTCTATCTAGGCAGAGAATTTTCAATTTATACATCAGAGCTATATGCAATTATGAAAGCTCTGAATTATATCTTATATGACACGCCAGTATCATTTTATAGTGTGCTATTTTGTGTTGATTCAAAATCAGTTTTACAATCATTAAAGCACTGGAAATCTAAAATTAGAACTGATATTCTTTTTTAAATTAAGCATCTGTTACATTGTTTACGGAGCTTGTACAATTTCTGAAACACCCTTCAAAAGTCGTAAATTTTTTCTCCGCATGAATTGATCCCAGCGATTGGAAAAGAATATGCGGAAGAAACATCTTAATGAGAAATTATTCGTTCTGCCATCATGTCCAAGGTATCTAGCCAGATTAATTCATAAATTACGGTTAAATACATGGAATACAAAATATTCACGAGGCATAGCGTGTATATGTCAGGAGAATATCTCAATTCGTCATCTTTTATTTGAATGCCCTATACTAACCCAGCTTATAAGGAGAAGAATATTTTTATAAACAATTCTGACAATGTTGATAGTGTGGTAAATAACCCTTGCTTTTTTATATTGCTTTGGTTATTGCTCAGTCCCCAGTTGCAAAACTATTGTGAAAAAAGACATTTGAGATATGTGTGTTAATAGTTTTTTGTTTTTTTTTTTTTTTTTTTTTTTGGGGGGGGGTGGGGGGGGGAAGGTGCTGATAGTACAATGGAATGTATATTGCAGTTTAAAGGTCTAAGATCATCTTGTGATGAAAAAGTCATTGTAGAATGTATTCATTTTTAACGACCTTGAAATATGACCTTCCGGTGTCATGGCCGCCACGAGAAGCAGACTACACACTGTACTGCAGTCATGCACTCGCTGCTCCAGATCCAGTCTTGGACATTCAACAGGTCTTGACAAACTGTTACATATAGATAGGGCCCCAGCTGTTTCTTCTTCATCGACTGCACGGGTCCACAGGACAGTCGGTAAGAGCGTTAGCTGGAATGGGGTTGCGCGACCTTGTCGGACAGTACTGTGTGACCGCATCCGCATGGCGTTTCGCAACCGTTCCTGTCTTCACTAAAACCTAACACTTACGATGAAGTTGGTCTTTTCCTTAGCTGTCCGTGCCGTATTCAACAGTAAAATCCAAGTTGAATTGCCGCATGTAGAGCCGATCTCACAGACTGGTGCAACATTAAACGGGGAAAAAAAAAAGCATTCTAATCGCACCGTTGGGCGCCTGGCAATGAGATCGAGAGAGAGGCCTGAGGGGTTCAACGGGGTCATATAACCAGGACATCTCTCTCTCTCTCTCTCTCTCTCTCTCTCTCTCTCTCTCTCTCTCTCTCCACGATACTGGTAAATGGCAATGAATGTATACATATGATCAGTTTTGCGAATCAGAGAGAAATGCAGCAGGTGTAGAATTTGAAAATTGGGCACATATTTTCTTTAAACATTTTTTGTTGAAATGTTTTGATTTTCACCTGCAGTCATTTTTACTTTGACTGTAAAAAAATAGGTAGATTTGTGTCTCCTACAGCCTAGCGAAACCCTAGTTAAGCAGGGTTCCCATTATGTATTGGAGCGTTTTGAAGAAAAGCCATTGAATTTTGTATGCTGCCAGTCAGCTAAATTAGACAAAAGCAAAAAAAAAAAAAAAAAAAAAACAAAACAAATTCTAATCAGCTGGTTCTCTAGTTAATCAGCATAATCATAAAAACATAAATAGCATCTCCTAACTACACACAGAATGACAGATATGATGTTGACAGAGGGTGGGAAGTGTAATGTCTACGTAAGTTAGCCCTGATTTGTGTCAATAGACATTTAAATCAAGCCTCGTTCTGGACATTGCCTTAGGAAACATAATAACAACCACCGAAGTTCTAGACATTGCCTTAGGAAACATAACAACGACCACCGAAGCCCACAGACGATCAACATGTTTTAGCTCTGTACATTTTTTCAACTTAGTTTGATTTATGAAATATTTTGAATGCACAAGCTGTGTTCATTGATGTTGTGTGAATGCACACATACAACTCTACAGAGAGGTGGTTGTCAGCAGGTTCTTTATCAGCACAACCAAAATAATTGAAGGTTGAAGAGCACCAGTCTGTATATACTTGCCTTTTAGCATGTCAGAGATGACACAGTTAGAGAGGTGACTGTCAGTTCTCATGTCGGCGTAACACCGATGACAGTTGGTGGAAAGGCTCCTATCATTATCAGTAGATTTTTTCCCATCAGAATGGCAGTAGGTGACAAGGTGCCCCTAAGGAGGTTCTGTCCATAGGTGACAAGGTGCCCATAAGTAGATTCTGTCAGTATGATAAAGGTGTAAAGGCACCTGTCGGTAAATTTTTCCCATCAGAATGACAGTAGGTGACAAGGTGCCCATAAGTAGGTTCTGTCAGTAGGTGACAAGGTGCCCGTAACTAGGTTCTGTCAGTAGGTGACAAGGTGCCCATATGTAGGTTCTGTCAGTATGATGAAGGTATAGAGGCACCTGGCAATAAATGTTCCAATCGGAATGACAGTGGGCTATAAGGTGCCTATCAGTAGGTTCTCCTGCCTGTATGACGAAGGTTGAAAGGTGCTTATCAGTAGGTTCTCCTGTCAGTATGATGAAGGTGGAAAGGTGCCTATCAGTAGGTTCTGTCAGTATGATGAAGGTGGAAAGGTGCCTATCAGTAGGTTCTCGTGTCTGTGTGATGAAGATGGAAAGGTGCCTATCAGTAGGTTCTGTCAGTATGATGAAGGAGGAAAGGTGCCTATCAGTAGGTTCTGTCAGTATGATGAAGGAGGAAAGGTGCTTATCAGTAGGTTCTGTCAGTATGATGAAGGAGGAAAGGTGCCTATCAGTAGGTTCTCCTGTCAGTATGATGAAGGTGGAAAGGTGCCTATCAGTAGGTTCTCCTGTCAGTATGATGAAGGTGGAAAGGTGCCTATCAGTAAGTTCTCCTGTCAGTATGATGGAGATGGAAAGGTGCCTATCAGTAGGTTCTGTCAGTATGATGAAGGAGGAAAGGTGCCTATCAGTAGGTTCTGTCAGTATGATGAAGGAGGAAAGGTGCCTATCAGTAGGTTCTGTCAGTATGATGAAGGAGGAAAGGTGCCTATCAGTAGGTTCTCCTGTCAGTATGATGAAGATGGAAAGGTGCCTATCAGTAGGTTCTCCTGCCTGTATGATGAAGGTGGAAAGGTGTCTATCAGTAGGTTCTCCTGTCAGTATGATGGAGATGGAAAGGTGCCCATCAGTAGGTTCTCCTGTCAGTATGATGAAGGTGGAAAGGTGCTTATCAGTAGGTTCTCGTGTCTGTATGATGAAGAGGGAAAGGTGCCTATCAGTAGGTTCTCCTGTCAGTATGATGAAGGTGGAAAGGTGCATATCAGTAGGTTCTGCCATCAGTTTGATGGAGATGGAAAGGTGTCTATCAGTAGGTTATCCTGTCATTACGATGAAGGTGGAAAGGTGCCTGTCACTAGGGTATCCTGTCAGTATGATGAAGAGGGAAAGGTGCCTATCAGTAGGTTCTCCTGTCAGTATGATGAAGATGGAAAAGGTGCATATCAGTAGGTTCTGCCATCAGTTTGATGGAGATGGAAAGGTGTCTATCAGTAGGTTATCCTGTCATTACGATGAAGGTGGAAAAGTGCCTGTCACTAGGTTATCCTGTCAGTATGATGAAGAGGGAAAGGTGCCTGTCAGTAGGTTCTCCTGTCAGTATGATGAAGGTGGAAAGGTGCCTATCAGTAGGTTCTCCTGTCAGTATGATGAAGTGGAAAGGTGCCTATCAGTAGGTTCTCCTGTCAGTATGATGGAGATGGAAAGGTGCCTATTAGTAGGTTCTGCCATCAGTTTGATGGAGATGGAAAGGTGCATATCAGAAGGTTCTCCTGTCAGTAAGATGAAGGTGGAAAGGTGCCCATCAGTAGGTTTCTCGTGCCTGTATGATGAAGGTGGAAATGTGCCTATCAGTAGGTTCTCCTGTCAGTATGATGAAGGTGGAAAGGTGCTTACAGTAGGTTTTCCTGTCAGTATGATGGAGATGGAAAGGTGCCTATCAGTAGGATCTCCTGTCAGTATGACGGAGATGGAAAGGTGCCTATCAGTAGGTTCTCCTGTCAGTATGATGAAGGTGGAAAGGTACCTATCAATGGATTTTCCCATCAGAAGTGACAGAAGGTAGAGAAGGTGTCTGTTGGCAGGTTCTGTCGATATGATGTAGATGGAAGGCGTCTGAATAATATGAAGTAGAAACCGAAAGAGATACCCAGATTGAGATGGGTGCAGAAAGAGAGACTGCTGAGAGAAGAGAGAGAGACTGTTGAGAGAAAGAAAGAGAGACTGGTGAGAGAAAGAAAGAGAGACTGTTGAGAGAAAGAGAGAGAGACTGTTCAGAGAAAGAAGAGAGACTGTTCAGAGAAAGAAAGAGAGACTGTTGAGAGAAAGAAAAGAGAGACTGGTGAGAGAAAGAAAGAGAGACTGTTGAGAGAAAGAAAGAGAGACTGTTGAGAGAAAGAAAGAGAGACTGGTGAGAGAAAGAGAGAGAGACTGTTCAGAGAAAGAAGAGAGACTGCTGCTGAGAGAAAGAAAGAGAGACTGGTGAGAGAAAAAAAAAAGAGATGGAGAAGGGAGGAATGTTGGATAGTTTCTGCCTTCCCAGAGAGGAAAATCCTTATGGGAAGACTATTTACTCCAGAGCAAAACTGCATGCAGCTCAAGTTATACAGGCCTGTAACTGAAGTAAGCCAGAATCCTTGAAAAAGAATTTTCATTTCAGGTATTTATTTTATCAACTTGGTCATCACTGTTTCATCATTTATTTATATATTTATTTATTCTTGTTGTTGTTGTTGTTGTTGTTGTTATCTTATTATCCATGCTGCTTGAATGGCATTGCATCCACACTGCTGATTCCAACCTGGTGTCCACAGTCTCAGCCTGTCTTGCCCTGCCACAGCCCAGGCAGCACTCCACAGGGGCAGTCAGGTCGGCATGAGGCAGAGGAGACACTGCATAATAATGATACTAATAATGAATACTTTTATAGCGCCTATTCTCGGCAAGAGACCAAGCTCTAGCGCTGATTACAATCCACACTCGTCTGCACTATGGGCTGCCTACCTGGTTAGTGCCGACTGAAGAGCTCCCAGCTGGCGCTTCATTCAGTCGTTTCCGTGTGTCATCAAGACAATATTGTCCAGTATCGTTCACTCAGTATCCTTACTTCCTTCATTTTTTTTTCATTTCTCATGCTGGGTGCATGCTATGTGTAACGTGTCCTCCACATTAACGGCCAAACTGGCCTTCTCTTCCGAAAGTTGGTGATGGGATTTTACGTGTGTACAAGATGTTATGCATGCTTTCACACACTGAACCTCCGGTTTATAGTCTCATTCGAAGGACTGTATGGAAATGGAGTCAGAACCAATGTTAACTCCGAGGGAAAAATTCCCCTGTACTGAAACGGCCCGGCGGAGATTCAAAACCCCAACCCCAGGATCACGAGTCTGGCGCTCTACCAACTGAGATAATCCGGCCCTCAAAATAATTTTCTTAGGCATGCTGTGGAGTCAGGTAGAGGGTGTTCTGTGGGCTCCTGTTCCGATCCAACACATGTCGGACACCACCCACTGAGCCCCCTTCTGATGACATTAATCGCTTGGTAGAGGAGCCAGGGTAAGTGAGCTCTCCCCCTGGACGACACCATCACATCCATTCAGTGACAGTCCTTGCTGTAAGCGGTGAGCTGACAGAACCTCACCAGGGACATAGAAGAAATCCAAACTGAGGTCACTATGAAAGCAGGACATGGAAGACAGTAGAATGAGGCATTTTTTTTTTATGCAGATAGGTGAGGCTGATGGACGTGATGCTACAGATTTCCATTCCGATTTGACAGGGCTGTACTCTACGCTCCCTTTCCTAATACGTCCTGGTGTCATCCAAGCCTGAGAGATACAGACACCTGCAGTGTTGGTTAGGAAATTTGGGCAACACTCACAGAGATGTAGCCATTCAGTGGATGAAGCTCGACTGTGAAGTCCCAGTCTTCCCAGTTGAGCCCGTTAACAGACTCAACTCTGAGCAGAAAAAAAAAAAAAAAAAAAAAAAGGCTCTGTTCGGAATCAAACCCTCGATCTCTCAGCTGGAAGTCTGCAACACTAACCACTTTGCCATGGTGGCTGCAGGATTTTTTTTTTTTTTTTTTTTACTCTGAAGTATATTTCTGAGAGAATAAAGGCTCTTGATACATCAGCCGGAAGCATAGATGTTATCCATGGGTCTTTGATGGTAAAAATGGACATGCTTTCTGTCAGAGAAGGTCAGGTGAGTGGGCAGGTAATGAACACAACAGCCGCTGTGGGGGCACAGAGTCACCGCCTGCCCTTTGCCAGCAAGTGGCCAGGCCTTTATCTGAGCCATCACAGACTGTTGTGGTCAGCTTCATGGAAACATCTGGTGTGTGTGTGTGTGTGTGTGTGTGTGTGTGTGTGTGGATGCCAATTGTTTTGAATGTTTCAGGTTTCCAGTATGAGTATTAAAAGGGAGAGAAAAGCCAAGCTGTGCTCAGAATTTTGAAAATGGACACAGTTCTGCTGTAGAATTATCCATAGCTAGATTGGTCAGCAAAGCTGGATTTAAATAAACAAAACAATACAAAACAAAAAGTTCTAGAATTCCCCAACACTCAAAGAATGGAGGGGGTGAGGGTGAGGGGCATAGAAAGTGAATCTTTCTAAGCAAGTCTCAATCATAAAAATGCATGATTATAAATTTGACATGATGTGGTGTGCATTACTGACTGAGCCAATTAAGTTGTATACACTTAAAATTACGTTGTGTGCATGTTTGTGTTCTTTGAATACAGACAGGAAATCAGATGGGCAAACCTTATTTTCAAAGCCTATCTGACGTTGCAGTCTCAATTAGTGTAAGACTTCTGGTCACTGTTTTGAACAAAAGTTGTTAAGTGTCATTTTTTTTTTTCTTTTGTGTAGTCATCGAAGTATTCATTCTGAGCCCCTTTTATTAGTTTTAAAGATCTTGAGACTTGAACTTCAGCTGTAATGGCCTCCATGAGAGGTAGACTGTACACTGTGCTGCAGACATGTACTCAGTGCTCACCAGCCAGCGTTGGATACTCAACAGTTGTTAACAAACAGTTACTCATAGACAGGAGACTCCCAGTGTTTCTACCTTGTCAGCAGCTTTGGTCCAGAGGACAGTGGGTAAGAGAGCTAGCGGGATGCTCTGTGTGAACTTCCGTGCTGGTTTGGATTGGGTGAAGGTGTGACATTTCAAACATAAGCTTCATACAAATTTGGTTTTCTTTGTTTCTTTCTTCGTGTATTTTGCATGTTTTCTTTGAATTCGTCTCTCATATTAGGGCCGCTCATTTGTTTGCGAACTACTGAAGCTGTTGTTTTGTCAAGAAAAAAAATAAACTGTTCCAAGAAGAATATGATACCGCTGGTTCATGTTACCCTTTGTGAATAGCAGAAGCCCTTAGTTTTCATGTTGCGCACTATTTATTTTTTGACATAGAGTTTAGCTGTCTTTCATAGCCTAGGACTAGATCTCAATCAGTCACCAGTGTGCCTTGCTTGGTTAACTGGATCTCAATCAGTCACTGGTGTGCCTTGCTTGGTTAACTGGGTCTCAGTCAGTCACCGGTATGCCTTACTTGGTTAACTGGATCTCAATCAGTCACCAGTGTGCCTTGCTTGGTTAACTGGATCTCAGTCACCCGTGTGTGTCTTGCGTGGTTAACCGGATCTTAATCAGCCACCAGTGTGTCTTGCTTGGTTAACTGGATCTCAGTCACCAGTGTGGCTTGCTTGGTTAACTGGGTCTCAATCAATCACCAGTGTCCTTTGCTTGGTTAACTGGATCTTCATCACCAGTGTGTCTTGCTTGGTTAACTGGATCTCAATCAATCACCAGTGTGCCTTGCTTGGTTAACTGGATCTCCATCACCTGTGTGCCTTGGTTGGTTAACTGGATCTCAATCAGCCACTAGTGTGCCTTGGTTGGTTAACTGGATCTCAATCAGCCACCAGTATGCCTTGCTTGGTTAACTGGATCTCAATCAGCCACTAGTGTGTGCCTTGGTTGGTTGACTGGATCTCAATCAGCCACCACTGTGCCTTGCTTGGTTAACTGGATCTCAATCAGCCACCACTGTGCCTTTCTTGGTTAGCTGGGCTCTAAAGAAAAAAAAAAGACAAGATTCAAATTCACATAATTGTTCCAAGGCAGGGAAATCTGACAAAGTGAAAGTCGGTAGATTCTTCTTTAACTTGAGTAAATCTACCACAGACAGTATCTATGAGTTGTTTACATCTTGACACTTTAATGATCGCTGTTGTCAAATTAAATGAAAAAAAAAAAAAACGTTCCAGAATTGAGAGAGAGAGAGAGCAAGATGATTGAAAAACTTTTTTGTGACACAGTCACCAAGCATTATTAAAGCTATTCAAAAATCAAACACAAACAGGTTTAGAGTTCTTTAGCTAATATGGGCACACTAGTCTGTGAAAAAACTAACTGATGTCACGTCATTATTGTGCAGAGTTTTTATGGTTCGACCTGTGCAAGAATTTTACGGTGTTGATATTCTTATGTAGTTCCGTACAAATATTCCCATAGGATTCTGTAGATGTCATTGTGTGCATTATGCACCAATGCATGATTGAAGGAGCCCTGGTGGTTTCTGTTGTGACCACTCAGCTGTTGCTCTTGTCTAAAATGTTAGAAATGAAGGGGAGAAAGATTTGACCAATATATCACATCTGGTCTACCATTATATCACATGTGGTCTATTATATCACATGTGGTCTGTTCTATCACGTGTGGTCTCTACTATATCGCATGTGGTCTATTATATCACATGTGGTCTACAATTATATCACATATGGTCTGTTTTTTATCACATGTAGTCCATTATATCACATGTGGTATACTATTATGTCACATGTGGTCTACCATTATATCACATGTGGTCCATTATATCACATGTGGTCTATTATACCACATGCGGTCTATTATATCATATGTGGTCTACCATTATATCACATGTGGTCTGTTATATCACATGTGGTCTGTTCTATCAGATGTGGTCTATTATATCACATGTGGTCCATTATATCACATGTGGTCCATTATATAATGGTCTACCATTATATCACATGTGGTCTGTTATATCACATGTGTCTATTATATCACATATAGTCCATTATATCATATGTGGTCTACCATTATATCACATGTGGTCTAGTATATCAACTGTGGTCTACCATTATATCACAAGTGGTCTACCATTATATCACATGTGGTCTACCATGATATCACATGTGGTCCATTATATCACATGTGGTCCATTATATCACATGTGGTCTACCATTATATCACATGTGGTCTACCATTTTATCACATGTGGTCTACTATATCGACTGTGGTATATACCATTCTATCACATGTGGTCCGTTATATCACATGTGATGTACCATTATATCACATGTAGTATACCATTATATCACATGTGGTCTACCATTATATCACATGTGGTCTACTATTATATCACACACATGGTCTACCATTGTATCACATGTGGTCTGTTATATCACATGTGGTGTACCATTATATCACATGTGGTCCATTTTTTATCACATGTGGTGTACCATTATATCACATGTGGTGTACCATTATATCACATGTGGTCTATTATATCACATGTGGTCTACCAATTTATCACACATGTGGTCTACCATTATGTCACATGTGGTCTACCATTATATCAATTGTGGTCTACCATTATATCACATGTGGTCTACCATTATATTATATGTGGTGCATTATATCACAAGTGGTCCATTATATCACATGTGGTGTCGTGGAAGCAAACACACAGCCAGATGGTATTGGTTTGAATTTGTTATTGATCACCATTATCACACAAATTTAAATTGTCATCGATCACAGTCATCACACAATTTAAATTGTCATCGATCACCGTCATCACATAAATTTAAATTGTCATCGATCGCAGTCATCACACAAATTTCAATGGTCATCGATCACCATCAGCACACAAATTCAAATTATCATCAATCACAGTCATCACACAAATTTAAATTGTCATCGATCACAGTCATCACATAAATTTAAATTGCCATCGAATACAGTCATCACACAAATTTAAATTGTCCTGATCTTGTAACGCCTTATTTGTCACCTGAGGTAATAATTTTTCAGCAGTTCTGCCATATCAGGATTTATTTTTCCCTGCATTCCAGTGACTATTTCATGATAGTACACTTTGATGTGGTACCTAATTTATGGACAGAATACAATCTTCTATTTCATGACAGTAAACTTTGATGCTGTACCTAATTTATGGACAGAATACAATTGTCTATTTCACAATAGTAAACTTTGATGTTGTACCAAGTTTATGGACAGAATACAATTGTCTGACTTTGACAGTGCTGATGGGGGTTCGACAGCATTCTTCTTCAAGGTGAAATTATGATCAGCACACTAGTGAAATAATCAGCACACTAGTAAAATTATCAGTACACTAGGGAAGGGCATCTACTGCTTTTTGTTTGATTTTTATTCTGTGTCATAGCTCTTGAAGAACAGTTTCAGTTTTTAGTTCCCTTTTGGTTTTTTGAACATGACCATTGGATGTCTGGTCACATGGTCTGATTATCTTGGGCATACTGAACCAGTCCAGAAATTCTGTTGCAAAGAGATTCCTCATTGAATTATATATGGCTAGATGAGACTTCAAAGATTCCTCATTGATTGTGGCTAGATGAGGCTTCGAAGATACCTCTTTGATTGTGGCTTAAGATGAGGCTTCAAAGATACCTCTTTGATTGTGGCTTAAGATGAGGCTTCAGAGATACCTCTTTGATTGTGGCTAGATGAGGCTTCAAAGATTGTAAGCATGCGAAGATTTAGATATGGTTTCTCTCTCTCTCTCTCTCTCTCTCTCTCTCTCTCTCTCTCTCTCTCTCTCTCTCTCTCTCTCTCTCTCTCTCTCTCTCTCTCTCTCTCTCGCCATCTCTCCTCTCTCCTCTCTTTGTCTTGTCTGTCCCTCTGTCCATGTGTGTGTGTGTGTCTGTGTGTGTGTGTGTGTGTGTGTGTGTGTGTGTGTGTGTGTGTGTGTGTGTGTGTCTGGTCTGTCTGTCTCTCTCTCTCTCTCTCTCTCTCTCTCTCTCTCTCTCTCTCTCTCTCTCTCTCTCTCTCTCTCTCTCAAGGCAACACATGTATGCATGTCATTCAACAAAATGTGTGATCCAAAAGAGACACTGAAAGATGTCCAATGTTAAAATGCATCAGTGAAATGCTGTTGTGACTTCAGACCCATTAGTCATGTCTCTGTCATGATCATCATCATCATCATCATCATCATCATCATCATCATCATTGTCATCACCGATACCACCACCACCATCATCATCATCATCACCATCATCATCATCATCATCATCACCATCATCACCATCATCATCATCATCATCATCATCACCATCATCGTGTCCAATGTGACATTTGTCAGTTATGACTTTCAGACCTGTCAGTCATGTCTCCGTCATCACCATCATCACAGCCGATGGCAGTGCAGAGAACTCAGGGCGTTATCACGCAGGGCATATCACACAACAACATCCTGGTGCCATCTCCAGTCCTCCACAGCAGTACAGGACCCCTACCACCTGGTGCAGGCAGAAATGGCCACCTTGTGTGACAGTATACGAAAGGTGAGTCAACGATACCGTAGTGTAGTGTCTTGTGTGCAAGTGTTTACTGTGGTGCCTTGTTTTGTTTGGAATTGCACTGTCTTTTGTATGACAGTTTTGCATTGAAGTTTACAATGTCTCGTCACCTGCTGGCTATCCACTTCAGTAGAATTCTAAAGGGTCATCATTGATGAATCAGAACCATTTCATTAATGTTC
>JADBJO010018706.1:20000-22500 GCA_016801955.1 Conus betulinus
GTTTCATAGAATTGGTCCAATAGTTGTTGTTTTTTTTGTTTTTTTTTTTTTATGCTGAACACATAACCTCACTGGCAGAGACACAAAATACATTGCTGAGCCTCAAGCTGGAGGAGGGGAAAGGTTGCCAGGTGAGTAGAAAATGTTGACAGCCAGAGTTGAGCTGTTCAGTGACTCCAAGCTTGACAGTCAGCGCAGAGAGACATCTCCGGACCCACAAACACTCAATCCACACTTTCCTAGAGATGTTGATGGTCATCATTGATGATTATGGATGCGCACCTGTTTCTGATGATATGTTTTCCACAACAAATGCCCAAGCTGAAGCATCTCGGTGCCAATGACGTGTCCAGGTTGCTGCAGTCTCAGCAGAGGATCGCCATGATCACAGAAATGCTACACACTGCCACCTTGATACATGATGATGTCATTGACGCCTCCGATGCCAGACGAGGCAAAGACAGCATCAACTATGTGTGGGGACAGAGGAAGGTAAATTTTTTTTTTTGCTGCAACAGCGTCAGGATTTCAGTGTTTATATATAGACTCAGGATTCCGGGGTGCTGCCTGTACCAGTATTAGGATTTCAGTGTTTATATATAGACTTTAGGATTCCAGCGTGCTGCCTATACCAGGATTAGGATTTCAGTGTTTATATATAGACTTCAGGATTCCAGGGTGCTGCCTGTACCAGTATTAGGATTTCCGTGTTTATATATAGACTTCAGGATTCCAGGGTGCTGCCTGTACCAGCATTAGGATTTCAGTGTTTATTTATAGACTTCAGGACTGCAGAGTGCATGCACAGACTTTAGAATGCAGAGTTCATTTAGTTCAGACATTAGAATGCAGAGTTCATTTAGTTCAGACAGTAGAATGCAGAGTTCATTTAGTACAGACATAAGAATGTTTTGGGATAACCAGGTTAAAGATCTTCAAAGTGTAGAGTTCAGTCCTGTTGGAGATAACCAGGGTTAGAGATCTTGGAAGTGTAGAGTTCAATCATGTTTAAAATAACCAGGGTTAAAGACATTTTCTGTTAGGAGTCATCATCGGTTTTAGTCCACTCTTAGTTTTTTTGAGGATACAATTTTAGGCAGAGGTACCATGCACGAATGCATGCATTGAAAAATACAAACAAACAAACAAAAGAAACAAACAAAGAACAAAAATCTGAAGCGACCAATTTTTAGAAGTACTTTAAATCCCTTTCTGCCCTTCAAAAGAGTTGGCCATCATGTGTTAATGGGATGGGTGACTTTAGGTAAAAACTTGCACACTGGTGTGGTGTACAAACATCATTCATGCTGAGGGGATGTGGTGGCCTTTATTGTGGAACTAAGCATCGTTGCAAACATAGAAGTCTTGCCAATGGTGGCCTCCGAGTTCTAGCTGAAGAACAAAGAAAGGAAGAGCATCCTCTGATGATACTACCAACGTATAAACAGTTAAAAACAAATACATTCTGAAATCAAACAGCTGCATGACTGGCAGAAACTCCTGGTTCCTTGTTTAGTGTCAGATTTATCTGTGATGAAACTTGCACACATCATGAATTGTGAGATGAGTATTCAGAATGAAGCACTGTTAGACTGAGTGCTCTGTCTCCCGTGTTGGCATGTGTCGCAGGCCATTTTGTCCGGGAACTACATTCTGTCTGTGGTGTCCACAATCCTGGCGCGCATCGGAAACCCTGACGTTGTGTCCATCATGTCGCAGGTGGTCGAAGATTTGGTCCGCGGTGAGTTTGGGATGGAGGGGCGTGGAATGACACGGGTGTGTGTGCTGCATGATCTGTATGACATCAGTGCATAATCTGTATGACATCAGTGCATAACCTGTATGACATCAGTGCATAACCTGTATGGCATCAGTGCATGACCTGTATGACATCAGTGCATGACCTGTATGACATCAGTGCATGACCTATATGACATCAGTGCATGACCTGTATGACATCAGTGCGTAACCAGTATGACATCAGTGCATGACTTGTATGACATTAGCGCACAACCATAACCTGTATGACATTAGTGCATTACCTGTATGACATCAGTGCACAGCCATAACCTGTGTGACATTAGTGCATTACCTGTATGACATCAGTGCACAACCGTAACCTGTATGACATCAGTGCATGACCTGTGTGACATCAGTGCATGACCTGTACGACATCAGTGCATGACCAGTGTGACATCAGTGCATGACCTGTACGACATCAGTGCATGACCTGTATGACATCAGTGCAGAGAAATGAAGGGTTTTCAGTGTGTGGCAAAGGTATAAGAATCTGTGGCATCATCATCTCCACACTCGTCTCTCAAGGTATATGCTGATGAAAACATGCATCACAGTTTTGCAGGATTCCATATGAATTATTGACAGCTGCTGTGTGTTTTCCTCTGTGTGTTTGTGGTCATTTGATTGTTGTAGTGTTTGGCATCAGCACATCCAGGGGAGAAGCTATTTGGGAGGGATGCTCTGGGCATCTCTGTGCAAG
>JADBJO010018706.1:27500-34772 GCA_016801955.1 Conus betulinus
TCTTCGGTATGTATTGACTTTCTAATTCTTCACGATTGAAGAATTTTTTTTACACCGTTTTTTTTTTTTTGTGTTTTTTTTGTTTGTTTTTTTTTTTCATTTTGAGCTTGAAGCCGGTGAAGAGACTATGTGCAGACTATGTGTTTTGTTACAGGTTGCTGTCTTAGGGGGTTGTCATGACGACTTGTCAGACATGGGCTTACAGCTATGGTCGTAATCTCGGCATTGCCTTCCAAGTAAGTTTTGATACAGTGGAGAGGTAACTTCTTTGTTTCATAGTTGTTATATATGCCTAGTGAGTATTTGGATTAACCCAGAGATTAACTATTTACTGGTTGCCTGTAAAAAAAAAAAAAAAAAGGTTTTGAAAAAAAGAAAAAATATTCATGCATTTTGGCTGTTTGTTTTAACTTTTGAAAAAAAGAAAATATATAACATTTCTGCTTCTACCAACAGAATTTTTTTCTAGAGCACCAAATGAATATTGCAAGAATTAATGAAACTGGTACTCTACCCAACAGAATTTTTTTCTAGAGCACCAAATGAACATTGCAAGAATTAATGAAACTGGTACTGAAAAAAAAAAAAAAGAAATTGAAGAAATCATTCCAGTATGAATGTGGATTTAGTTTGTTGCACATGTACTTGTTTCTGTCTTGATTGTAAAACTGACCAGTGTTGGTGCTGACCTTAACTCAAAAACTTTGAGGTGGACAGAATTCTAGTCAGATAGCGAAGGTGGAATAGAATGAAATGGTACCTGAAAGATGATTCAGTCAACAGGAGTTTGCAGTTTGTTTTAGTGCTGGTGTTTTCAGTTTAGTTTCTGTTGCTGCTGTCTCACTGTCTTGCGCATAGTTTTCTTTGTGTGTTGTTTGTTTTGCTTCTGTTGTCCATTTACAACAACAAAAGATCAAGAGTTGATGGGATGTTGTTGTTTTTTTAGCAAAGAGACAAGAAAGAAGAGCCTTTAAGAGAAAGTTTTTCTCTTGTTGAAGTCTGAAGCGTGCGATTTATTTATTAAGTTGTAATCTGGCAGCCACGTAACTGAGAGGTTAACCTCTGGTATCGGCATTATCCCTCCGTTCTGCCGTAGTGTTTGCTAAAGTGTGTGTGTGTGTGTGTGTGTGCGTG
Source organism: Conus betulinus (assembly GCA_016801955.1). Taxonomy (NCBI): domain Eukaryota; kingdom Metazoa; phylum Mollusca; class Gastropoda; order Neogastropoda; family Conidae; genus Conus; species Conus betulinus. The sequence continues at coordinate 28,635 of JADBJO010018706.1, forward strand.
TGTGTGTGTGTGTGTGCGTGCGTGCGTGCGTGTGTGTGTGTGTGTGTGCGTGGTGTTTCAGCTGGTAGATGACCTCCTGGACTTTGTGTCCAGTGAACAACAGATGGGCAAACCCACTGCTGCCGATCTCAAACTAGGCCTGGCCACGGCTCCAGTTCTCTTTGCTGCACAAGAGGTCAGTGCCGCTGTACTGCTATGCATTGTCTTGTTTAAAACCAGGGTCTCTACTGGTCAGGGAAAACTGGAAAAGTCTGGGAACTGCAGGCAGATCTTCCAGTCAAAGTAATTCCGTGAAAAAGAAACATTCAAACACAATGGTACTGGGACCTCAGCATAGAGGGGATGAAGAAACACAAGCGCTGAAATGGTCCTTGGACCTCAGCATAGAGGGAATAATGAATCACAAGTGCTAAAGTACTATCACTGTTGTTTTCATGTGCTGTCACAGTTCAGATAAGTCCATGAGTAATCGTGAGTGTCTGTCTGTTGGGATGTCTTTTTTTGACACTAAGGTGGTGCAGATAACTCCATGAGTAATGGTGAGTGCCTGTCTGCTTTTTTAACACTAGGGTGGTGTTTAACATGACAGCAACTCCGTGAATTCAAACAAGACAGGGACCTGAACTTCACATAACTGACAGGGTGAGCATGACATGAACTGCCTGACTGTGGCATATCAGAGGTGGCCTTGGCGTGTGAAATTACGGACACAAATCATGACTAACAGGGCAAGCATGAAATGAAATCGACTGTGGTGTTTTGTAAGTGGCTTGGCGTGTGACATTATCGACACAACATAACTAACAGGGCAAGCATGACAAGAACTCCTGGACTGTGGTGTTTTATATATGGCCATGGCATGCAACATTATCGACACAAATCACAACATGTGCAAGGCTGCAGAGGAACAAGTTGTCAGCTTTTCCATTCTTTCAGTTTCAGTATTCCCACAATTCATTGTGGTTTCAGCTTTCTTGAAAACAAAGGGAGTTTGCTCTAGCTATGTTCAGTATCCAAAGGGCCATGACTCTTCAGTTATGTAAATTAGAAGGAAGAATATAACGGTTTGCTTCCTTGTTTTTCTGTATATGCTTGTGGTGAAATGTTTGTGGTGAAATGTTTGCGATCTGCATGCAGTTTCCAGAACTCACTCCGCTGATCATGCGACGATTCTCTCAGGAAGGAGACGTGGAAACTGCAAGGCGATTGGTCGCAAAGGTAACTGATTCCACTGATTTCACTTGTGTAATGTATTTATCATGAAGTTTGCCAGCCATGACATCCAGAATGGCTCATAAGAAAACATATTGATTGCCGATTTTACATGTATATCTATGTAAATCACATATAATTCAGTTCAGATGTCTGTGGTGGCGTCATACCGAGTTTTAGTCTGTCATGAAAATTCTCTCATTTCTGTCTGTCCTCCTCCACCTAAGTAAATGTCCTGTTTGGTTCTGTGTCCATGGAAGCTGTAGAGAACTGGCATTTTCTGTGTAATCCTAAGTGCAAACAGAACTTCAAAACTGGCATTTTCTCTGTAATCCTAAGTTCAAACAGAAGCAAACTTGGCAGAGTGAGAGATATTGATGAGACGTTACACCCTTCGTCTGTGCCAAGATGTTATTTTGTAAATACTTCATAATTATTTTCAGAAATATTTTATCACATAATTCATGTTTTTATGGTGACGTTGTTGACTATTTTCTACAGTAACAGTTGGTTCTGTATGTATATCATGTACATTTGCATGCTAATTTGGTTGATGAAATTGAAATGGAACAAGTTAGATTATTACTTCTTGGAAAATCGCCCCAGAAAACACATTTCATTATATAAACAACAATGGTGATGAAACATTCTGTGGTATGTTTCGCAGATTTGTGTTTAGTATTCATTCAACTAGATGTTTATATCTGTCTGCTATTTTAATGGGCAGAAATTACATTAAGTGGTCTCTCCTAAGAAAATGTCTTAATATTTGTCGAAGTACTAGCTGCAAATGTGCTTTGACATATCTTTTCCAAGTTTTTAAAGCAATGATTGGACCTGATCACATTATTGATTGTGCAATGTTTAAAGTGTTAAACAGAGAAAAAAAAAAAATCAATGGCAGGAGTATGGCTGTTACTTGTTAGGGATGCAGAGAATGGCTGGAAAGGTTGTCTCAGAATTTTATTTCCTCTGGCACTGGTGATTTTTGAGAAAGAGCCAACATGAAAGTTGACCATGGTCATATTAAATGGAATCACTGTGCTACACATCAGTCAAAGCAGAAAACAAAAAAAGTCTGGAAATGACCAAGCATTCTGCCTTCCCACCTTTTTCCCATTCATGACTTGTCCCTTGATTCTAATGTTGTTGATTAAGGCATGCCTCAGTTGTTTGTCTTCTGATGTTTCATTTCTGAACCTTGATTTTAAACAAGTGTATTCCTTGTCTGGTGTACTAACCAGTTTCTTAGCATTAAGGGAAGGTTCCAGGTTTGTTTGCTTATCTCGAGCACAAAACAGTCAGAAGACACAGGAACTTCTTTTTTCTTTTTATTTTGGGAAGTTTCCACATGTTGTGTATCTTGCATGTGTATGAGTGCTGGAAGAGTAGAGACTGTAAGCAGCATCATTTGCCAGTCAGGTGCATGTAATCATTTCACCAGAAGGGCCAAAAATGCCTTACTTGTTGATTGTTTCAGTTTCATCACCTGTCTTTTACACACACATGCATGCACACTTACATTGTCTCTCTCTCTCTCTCTCTCTCTCTCTCTCTCTCTCTCACACACACACTGCTGCACTTCGAAGTATGTATACACACACTCTCTCTCTCCCTCCCCCCCCCCCCCCCCCCCCCAAGTATACACACACAAGCTCACATGGCTGCACTTCCCAGTATACACACACACACACATACCTTTACACACGCACACACACTCATGCCTGCCCCACCCAGCATTGATAAGAGACATGAAAGCTTGGCACAATACGCTGTGTGCAGAGTGAGGGCATTGAACAGACCAAACTGCTGGCAGCCAAACACACGCAGGAGGCAGTGCGACTCCTTCACGGCCTGACCTCTTCAACTATGCAGCGCGCCCTGGTGGCCCTGACACAGCAGTTGCTGACACGGCAGAAATGATACTGATGATTTTAGCTAGGAACGGTTTTTTTTTTTTTTCAAATTTTACCTATGATTCATACCTCTTAGCTTTCTGTCTCGTCTGTCAGCTGTTGGATGAAGTGATTGTTTCGGGGCCTGCTGTGAATGAGTTGAAAATCATAAGTAATAAAATGGATGTTATCAAAAATGTTTTTGTGAGACTGTGTGTGACAGTTTGTGCAGTGGTACGGGAAAAAGTAGACCAAAAAAAAAAAAAAAAAAGGTCAGCCATATACATAGTGCTGTGTTGTACTTGGCAGGCTGGGAGTTTGTGGGCTGTAGTCCCTGTACAGGTATGCGTTTTTTTGAGAGGGGTGTTAGGGTAGAAGGGGAGGAGGGTTAGCCCCAGCCAGCTCCTGCTGATAGTGTTCAGGGTGGAAGGCTGGAACCACACAGTCGTTTCATCCATGGATGCGTCTTTGAGAATGACCCTGAGATTTCCTGACCAACGGTGTAGATCTCGGTTTCTCTCAGGTGTGGGCCATGTGGCGATGTGTTTCTCTTGGGTCTGGGTCATGCGACGATGTGTTTATCTCATGAGTGGGTCATGTGGCGATGTGTTTCTCTTAGGTCTGGGTCATGTGGTGATGTGTTGCTCTCAGGTGTGGGTCATGTGGCGATGCGTTTCTCTTAGATCTGGGTCGTGCAGTGATGTGTTTTCTCTCAGGTGTGGTTCATGTGGCGATGTGTTTCTCTCAGGTGTGGGTCATGTGGCAATGTGTTTCTCTCAGATCTGGGTCACACAGCGATGTGTTTCTCTCAGGCCTGGGTCATGTGGCGATGTGTTTCTCTCAGGTCTGGGTCACAAGGCGATGCGTTTCTTTCAGGTCCGGGTCATGTGGTGACGTGTTTTCTCTCAGGTCTGGGTCATGTGGCGATGCATTTTGAGCAAGAGAGTAGAATGCGACAGTGTTACGTTGTAACAGACAAAAACAGAATTCCCATACCATCATCGTCATCATTATTAGTGTGTCACAAGCTGTCATGGTGAACAGTGTTGACATCCCATTCCGCCTCCACGCCGCAGACGAGTTCGTGTCGATGTCTTTGGTGTTGCCAAGTTTTTTGAAACTGTCACTGGATGCATATGGTGATGCCCTCGGGCGAACAAGGTTCACACTACACTGGAAAAGTTAGGGAATTTCTGAAGAGATTTTCAAGTCACAGGAAAATCACAGAAAAGTAAAAGACAGAAACAGTCTTGAGAAGTAATGGAATTTACTCATTGCGGTTGACCTTTTGGTTGATGATCTGACCTACCTCCCCTCAAAAAAAAAAAAAAAAAGGCAAAAAGGCATCCATTTCAACTCATTCATTTGTGTGGTCTGTGAAGATTTCATGCTGTTTAAATGGTTGGATTGGTTTGCATTGGGATGGGCCATAACTCCTTTTTGATTTATGTTACATCCCATATTCAAGGCCATTAACTCTGGTTCTAAATTTAGTGTTCAGCGGGACCTGCCGGTATCACCTGTTAATAGGAATTTTGTCTATCAGAAATAGGTGTGAATTTTGGGAGAGGGACATAGGAATATGATCAATCTCTTTCCCATAGGAATGCTATCAGAAATCAGTGTGAATCTTGGGAGAGAGACATAGGAATATGATCAAACACTGAATCTTGGGAGAGAGACATAGGAATATGCTCAATCTCTTTCCCATAGGAATGCTATTAGAAAGTGGTGTGAATCTTGGGAGAGTAGTAGAAAGGAACTCGTGGAGAGCGTGGCAGCAGAGAGTCCTCAGAAGAGAAGCCCCCTTCAAGCAACTGTTGGTTGGGCCACACCTGGTTCATGACTCCGGATGTCCCTCTGCTGCCCCTTTTTTTTTTTTTTCCCATCTCGGGACAAGCCATGGCTGGGATTCAAACCTATGCCCCTCTGGACATGCTCATTTTCCACTTAATGACTCGCGCACTAACCACTGAGCCACTGGAACACCTGATATTTTGTACCGAAATTTAAGCCTTATGAAGTTCACTTTTGTTCCTTCTTGACCAGATTCAGCTTGAACACCTCTCTGCTGCTTCTGCCATTGCTTTCAGAGCTCTGTTTTTTTTTTTTCCCTCCCTGCAACTGAGCTGTTTCATGAGGCTGTATGCAGATGTTCCTACAAACCCCCTAGCTCCGATTTCTGCAGTGAGGACTTTGACCTGATAGCCTTCTCTCCTCAGGCTGTTTGCCAGATCAGCATACTTTTGTAGTCTTGTAGATTTGAGCTGCCTCCATTCTGTTCTCATATGGCACCGTGAGCTCGATCATGATCAGCTGCTTGGTTGACTGAGAGTGGACTACTATGTCTGGTCTCATGCCACTCTTGCTGATGATCTCTGGGTGACTCTTCCATTCTGGGAAGTCTGCAGTGCACTCCAGCCATCTGCCCCATCCAGCAGACTCTGCCTGCATGTTCTGAGTGGCACTGTTGTTCTGTTCTTGGCCATGATTTGCTGCCTCCTGCAGCACATCTCCTCAAACAAATCATCTGTTTCCGACGGAGAAACTGGGGACACGTAATACCTGACCTGCCACTATTTATGAATATGATACTTTGGAACAATTGTGTGTGAAACTTTTACTGCACGATGAACTTAGACAGGCGTCCACGCATGAAGGCAAAATGAAAGTGTATGCTTTCAATTCAGTACTGTTCATCGTTAATCCAAAAAAGCAGACATCAATCAGAAAACATTTGTACACATTGATTTCTTTCTTTTCACTTTGTAGCAACAGATAACACAAAAGACAGCAGCTCCGGAAAAGCTGTGTTCATAAAATGCCCTCTGTCATCAAACTTGAATAATTCTGTTTTGAGCCCCTCCGCCACCTGCTGCTGCTCATCCCAAGGGATGAAGGGATCATCGGTTGAACCGAACTGTGCGGCAAACTGCAGGTTGTCTTTCATGGCTTCCCACTGCCACGGCCGGGTCTGTTCACACAGGCAGAGACCAGAACTATCCCCTTCACCTGTTTGACAGAGAGAGTG
>JADBJO010018707.1:0-20000 GCA_016801955.1 Conus betulinus
AGGGTGCAAAAGCTGGACAGTTCCTAACACTATCTTGAATATATTCTCAAATATACTATCATCTGTGCTTCAACCTTTTCACATTATAGCCGACTCACACACATATACATCATGCTAGTGGAAATATCTTTGACTGATAAAACATCATTTGTGACGAAAATTTAAAACGTACCCCACCCTCCTTCTCTGAACACATCGAACATACATTATTACTTTATTCAAAAAAAAAATCTTTTCTCATATCTCGCTCCATCCGTGGTTCGTGTAAACAGAAAGCTCTTCAGTTACAGATATCGATCCATTTTCCTGTTTTGTTTCCTAACGTCAAACTGTTTTTTTTGTGCTCACGGTTGCCACCGTTATTCTTCGCTTTAGTCATCAAGTAATGAGAAAAATCTAACATAATGAAGACCACACCACACACACACACACACACTCTCTCTCTCTCTCTCTCTCTCTCTCCCACACACAGACACACACACTGTTCGCGCAAGCACCATGTATGCTACACCAACACGATGGAGAACACGCACTCCCACGCTGTGCCTTATCGCATTTTGGGGTTGTGCGAGATCGTTTGCTGCGTTGCAGTCCAAACACTCTGGAATTCATGAACTCGCTCACCAGAATCAGACAGACATCAATATTAGATGACTCCGTTTCCTTCCGCCACAATTCATCACCCCCCCCCCCCACACACACCCACACAACACACACACACACACCACACCACCACCACCACCACCACCCCAGCCCATTTCCTCCTTCCTTGTCCATCGATCTCCACAAATGACACACACGCACACACGCGCGCGGCGCACACACACCACACATCATGGTCACCTTATTTTTTTTTTTCATTTGGGGAAGTCCACGCACGCACTAACACACACCGTTGAGCTAGTGCCCTGTTCAGTTCCTGGCTTTGGTGAAAAAAAATAAATAAAAAGCCACAGTGATTGTTAATAATTTCATTTGTTGTCTGCGTCTCCTCTCACACCGGGCCATATGATCAGTTTGCGATACTCATCTCCACGCCTCGTCGCTCACATTTTTCGTGCGTCATTAAAATGGATATCTTGTATTTGATGGTGGCTCTCTCAGCTAGGATCGACAGTGTGTGCCCTTCGGTGCAGAAGGCTGATGTTCTCTCATATCAGAAGGCTAACGTGCAAAGTTTACGTTCGTTTCGCAAGGCCGACCGATGTTTTATTAAGGCCTTGATGGTGGTTAGACGAGATGAAAACCCGTGATGGCTTTTCTGGCAAACCAGAGGATGTTGATACGTTTGGGGCAGGAGCAGGGGGTGGGGGGTGGGGTGGGGTGGGGGGGTATTGTCTTAATCTAACAAGAGTAGCGTTCCTGTTTTATATCTAACATTTAAATATTTAATCATCATTTTGATGGAATCGAATATAAAATGGGCTTTAAACAGGAAAAAAACTAAGCTGAATTATTAGCTACGGGTTGCTGCAATTTTAACTCCCTTTATCGTCCGTCCCTCATTTCTTATTGGTACTTTTTATTATTATACGTTAGGCAGCCTGGCTGCCGTCTGGACTTTTCTGCTGGAGAGTCGTATGTAGGGTTTGCGTTATCCACAGTCATGATGATTAGAGGGAAAAAAATGGAATGGTTGGGCCCACAAAATGACATTAGTACTGTTCAATGAAAAATTCCGAGTAAACCATGCCACATGTTGATTGGACTTCTTTCTTTAGAGAGAAGCGCGTGTGAACGACCAACGCTTTCACTATCCCATTGGCTACGTGCGTCTCTAAACATGCCCAAAATGTCACCTGTTAATGATGGTTTCGATTTGATAAACACCTGTTACGTTGATCAATGGAATCAACATTTGAGCTTCAACTCGTAACACTTACACATATACCATAACATCAGAAGACGAAACTTCTTCTTCCATTAAGAGTTGGGCTGAATGGTGGTTTTTCCAAAAAGGCAGACCGTTTCCATAGGTGACATAATCATTCATAGGCTTACATCCAAACCCGGTCCCCAAGCCATGAGCGTCACGACGTAGTGATTTGTAACAACAACAACGACGACCATTGATTCGTCATTAGCTAGTATCCATCATGCTGAAGATGCCCAAGATGTAGTGCCTCCGAGCTCCAATCCCATCTAAGAAACATTGATGCATGGCAAAGATGAGCATAGCGCATGAAACACGTAGAGCGGTACATTGCACCCGTCAGCCAAATGTAAATAAACACAAAAAACAATGTTGCATGTGTCTTCCTCAAACCTAACCACCACCACCCCCACACCCCACCCCCACCCCCACACAAGGCGCCGCCCGTGCAACACACACACACACACACACACGAACGTACGCAATGCACGCGCGCACGCACACACATACACCACGCAGGACACAGACACATGACAATAATGTAGCATGTATTGTATGTATGGCATGTACGCATGTATGTATGTATGCATACTGTGTACCTTGTGAACAAATCATTAGTAGTCGAACAATTCATCCACCATACAGTAAAATTACTTTAAAAAAGATTCATTCAAAGGAGGAAAAAAAGCGCGCGGGGGGGGGGGGGGGGGGGGGGGACAATGTGGGAAGAACGAACGTGAGAAATGAAAAATTAGGGAAATCTATCAGGAATATGACATCGTTCGCTAGCTGCTTTAGCGGAGCATCATTACCCATCCTGAAGTCTGGACCAATCATGTCTGCCTGCACCGAGGGCCTTTCGACCGCTGGATTGGACCTCGTCCATGGTGGTGCGATTTGGACAGTAAAGTAACTTTTTGGTTCAACTTTTTTTTCCTTGTGACGTCTGAGGATTTTCTTACAATTACATAGCAAATGGACACGCGTGTGCATGTAAAAAAAAAGCCAAATTATGGGGATCTAAAGCATGGATGTACTATTGGAATGTGAATATTGGTCCCAGAATATCAAGAGCACCACAAAACTATATCTATCGTAAAGTCATGCCTCTGATACTGAGACGAAAGGCGTCACTGCGTGGCCAATACGCCAAGAATATTTTTGCATTATTGATGAGGAAACAGCGACCGCAGTAGTTCAGGGCTTCGCTGCATCGGCCGCCACTAATATTGAGGTCACCTCGGCATATGTAGTCACATCGGCATATGTGGTCACATCGGCTCACATCGGCATCGGCATATGTAGTACCACAATCGGCATATGTGTGTCACATCGGCATGTAGCCATACTTTTCACCAACTGTGACCTCTGTTTCTGATTTCGCTCAAGTTTTTGTCATGGCTTTTGGAGCCATTTCACGAACCCATTCCAACGGTCACAGTCTCTCTATATTTCCGAATGGTTTGTCAGTAGAAAATCCGACTGGGTAGATGCTGTTGGAGGGTGCTTGGTAGGGGGCAAGAGTGTTGGGGAGAGCCGGGGGATAGGCATGAGGGAGGGGGAAGGAGGACATGCACGCGTGGGGAGGGGATAAATGAGGAGAGTCAAAAGAGCGTGTGAAATGAATATTTACGTCGTTGCTGGACACTTTAGAAAAACCATGCAGATAAGATTTACCAGTGAGAAAGAGGAACACGAAAATCAAATTATGGATCGAGACCACAAGATACTCTTAGCTGAAGGCATTGCGGTTCCACAACCAATCTTTTCCTGTTCCACCCACCACCCACCCCCTCCCCCTTTTTTTTTCTCCCCTCTCATTCCTTCCCGAGTCTGTTTCCGACTTTTTTCCTCCGATTTTCTTTTAGTTCTTGTGTCTATATTGTTTTAACCACGAAAAAAATCAGGAAGCAGAAAGACAGACAAGCAGAGAGAAAACATCTTGACACTCGGAAAAAAAAGGTATACAGGAGAGAGGAGAGAGAGAGAGAGAGAGAGAGAGAGACAGGACAGACAGACAGACAGACAGACAGACAGAGAGGTGGCGGCTCTGTAAATTGACTGTACTGATGACTAGTATCATACACTCTACCTTTTGAGTGCTCTTTTCAATAATTGACTTTAGCGTATTAAAAAAGAAAAAAAAAAAAAAAAAAAAAAAAAAAAACAGGAGTCGTCAAATCAGCCGCTGCACCGACTCCGGTTAGGATTTGTAATATGATAATCCCTGATTCACTGGCTCGACATCACAATGCAACGTGCTGATGCACATGTGCACATGTATGTTTACTGTCGTCCGGACTGACTATCTATATATTTGCATTTTTAAACTAAAAACACATAGGCATGTGTATCTTTCAATAATCAGATTGTGTGGATTTGCACTCACAGCCACCCTAAGGGGACTATTGTGCGAGTCAAAACCCGAAAACATTTGTTTTATAATTTGAACAGAAAGTGTTTCGTTTACAATCGGCAGTACAGTATTATGAACGAGAGAAGAATTGTCTAAATGAGACAGCCATCTATCTATACATGGCATATTATATATATATAATATATATATATATAGATAATATTATACATATATATATCTATATATATAAAATAATATATATATATATATATATGTATGTATGGCAAACAACATTATTCATGTTTTTCCTTGGAAGATATCCTTTTATACTTTAATCCCTTTGCGGATACAAGGGGCTCTTTCAATACAAATAGCTCCCTCTCTTTAGAAATATCCTACGCTAGTGAGATTCTCTTCCTTCTCACTCTCTGTAAGAGAGAGAGAGAGAGAGAAGAGGAGGGAGAGAGAGAGAGGAGAGAGAGAGAGAGGGAAAGGGAGAGAGGGAAAGGGGGAGGAGGAGGGGGGATTAGGGGTAGGGGGAGGAGAGGCCAAAGGGGGACAGAGGGAAGGGGGACGCGCGGTGGTGAAGGATGGGAAGAGGGGCCGCGGAAAGGGGAAACCGAGGGGACAGAGGTGGGTGAAGGTTGGTGGTTATGAAAGGTGGAAGGGTAGGAGCAGAGGTGGGGCAGATACCCAAGGGGCAAGGGGGGGGGGGGGGGGACGGATTAGTGGAGACGAGAATGCAGAGAGATGGGGAGGGGGGAACAGACATGGAAAAGAACAGGGCAGGGGAGGTGGGGGGGGGGGGCATTTGATTGGAAGCTCGTTGCCATAGACCGGACGCATCAAAATCGAATCACTTTGTGCTATACATGCGCTGGGTAGGGTAGAAGTGACGAGAGGGCGAAGGGGAGAACTGGAGGAGGGGCTGGGCAGGAACACACAGGGATGGGAGAGCAGAGTGGGATAGAGGAGAGGGACAGATTGAGAAAGGGAAGGGGAGGGTCGACTAGAGTATGGGAGGACGTGGTAAAGAGGGGGTGGGTTTTGGCGGCCATAGAGGGCGGAAGGGGGAATGGAGAGGGGGGTATGGGGAGGCAGCTACCACTGTGTGACAGTGAAAAAAGTTTTGTTGCTCTCTAAAGTTGATTTTGCACTAGTACGTCAGATTCTTTGCTCATCATAATCAAATTATTAAAAAAAAAAAAACCCTGCTGTTTGGGAGAGAAACGTGTGTGTGTGTGTGTGTGTGTGCGTGTGCGTGCGTACGCGCACGCGTGCATGCGTGCGGCACTTGTAGGTGCATGCGCGCGCATGCATTTGTGTGGGTGTGCGTGTGTGTGCGCGCGCGCACGCATGCGATGCTGTTTTGACGCGATCCAGACATTTTAATTTTTCACCCCCTTCTTTCCTGCTCAATTAATTTCCCATCATTTATCTCCTTCCGTTACCTTCTACCTTGGGATCAAGAGTGGGTTGGGTAGGAAAGAGCGGGAAGAGAGGGTACACATATTCTACACGATGGAGAAACTCTATAGTCTTTTGAGAACATCTTATTTTCCCTCCATCTGCGTGAGAAATCGTATGGGCGAGCGGGTCAGAAACGGGTAATATTGCGAGGAAAATGTTAAATAGGAAAATGATCGCCGCATTATTGCGGAATGGGGTCTTTGAAAAAGGGGAAAACTTTTGTGATCCGTAGAGTTAACACTGATAATGAATGTTTTTCCTAAGGAAAATACGCAGCCTTCTTGCGATTCTTTTGGACAACAGATATCATCCCAATGAATTCAATCATGATCCTCAAGGAAACGGCTTAGCCCCGTTGTTCTGATGGGTATTGCATGCGTTGTAGATGGTGGTTTCCTGACAGACGAAATGGTCAACGGTCGAGTATTTTCTCTGAATTTGCACTGTTCATTGGCCAAAAGGCCATCGGTTTCCAGCTCAAACGTTTGACGGGATTTGACCGTCTTTTCCATTTGCTTGCCGAGGCAGCTTTTCGGAGGCATTAGATGATAGTTTGAAGGGTTGGCAAGGTCTTTTCCAGGCTTAGGAATCGGAATTATCATGGCTTTTCACCACACACCTCCTCATCACAACAGCTTATTTCGACGTGCCCACTTTTCTGGCACTTGAAGCACCGCATCGGAGATTAAGACGGAATGCAAAGTTGAATGCGCACATCAAAATAATCGACTTTGATGACTAAAAGACAATGAAGGGATGCAGAATGTCAGAGAGAGGGTGTCATGGGCACTCTTTTTTTATCTCGCTTTGCGAACCGTAATCCGACGCAAGTTAATTACACCTTGGGATGCAAGTTTCAGTTTTTGTCTCGGTCTACGAGACGCCTCCAAGATCCGGGCATCTGATGACTCCCTTGGACGTACTCAACTGTTTATGGGGAGTCACCCGGTTCCCTCTACTACTTTTATAGCACTTACCAACTGCATCGACAAGCCCTACGAGATAAAGGCACTGAAACCTATGAAAACAAGATAATAAACTGATAAAAGAAGTCCATAACTGAAAAAGACGAGAACACTAAACCTTTGAAAGGAAGATGCTGTATCTATGGAGTGAAAACACAACTTTTAAAAGGGGGAGATTTAACCACCTAGAACGACTACACTAGCCACTTAAAAAGGACACTAAATCCTATGAAAGAAACACCAAGGAGAGGATACCAAAAATGCTATCACAGGAGGTCGAGAATACTTGCACTATTTAAAAAGTGACCACCAGCTCCGCAAAAGTAGGAAAGCATAATTGTCTCGATTTGTTTGGCCTCGTTTTGGGCGGACTCGCTACAGAATTTGAAACTCACTAAGAATTATTTTCAAATTTGAAGCCCTATGAGAGGATTCACATGCGATATGCTCAATGCTTACCATGTCAGGTTTTCTGTGCATGACGGGACACTCCGGATCAGGAGTACCAGGTGCGCAATATAGGAAACATTTCAGGAAGAGGATCAAAGACTTTCTCAAGAGCTCTGCAGCACGAACCAAAATGATCTGAAAGCATGTGTTCATGCTCCAGATCCCCCGGTTCACAAGACCTGCTCCCACAGCTCGAGTCGGCCTTTCATGCCTTTCCGAAAATACTCCCTCTGGTACTCCCCATTTTGTGTCCTTGTTCCCCAGAACACCGACACAGGAAGCTATCCTATCTTCTTGGCCATATGAAAAATAGATACCGAAACCTAGAAAAGACTAAGCCCCAAGAGAGAAGCCGCATAAATATGTGAGTAAAGATACTGAGGCAAGGAAAGAATACTCTAAAAATCTGTGAAGGAAGAAAACACTGCAGCTAGGTAAGGATGACATTAAGCCCTTTGTATGGAGAAGGCACACGAACCTGGAAAAAGACAAACCTGTGAACGAAAGGACCTGAATTCTTAGGGGGAAAAAACAAACAAAAATTACCAAACCACCTGAAAGGCAGGATAATGTTGCTTATTGCCCTGCCGACCGCAAGAGCCATATCATGGCTGTCACCACGATGAAGTCATTCACACACAGCCCTTTAAAAAAACACATTCTAAAAAACACACTGGAAATGTTAAAAATCTTTCTTCCGTAAAATCTTGGATCAAATTGAAAAATGTTGATCTCTTCTTACATCAGGTGGGAAATCGCGCTGAGCAGGTTTTCATGGAGAGTCTGCTGTAAAATCCTTATGTCTCACATTATGTAAATCTTAACACTCTAAAATATGTTTCACTGTGAACGTGGAATGCAGCATGGAAGAAACAAACGAGTTACAAACGAACGACCACCGAGTTAGATGAAGAGTTCTGATATGAACATTAACGTTCGGTTTCAAATCTGAGTAGGGGATGGGTATGATGGACAGTTTCATTGTTCTGGCATTCCTGGCCAAACGATCGCTATTTCGTTTCCCCGAACGCCAACATGACCCAGATTCCAAGTTAAAACAATATTGTGACCTTGCGCTTTCAAAGAGGTAAAAAGTTCAAAAGAGTTTAAAAGTTCAGAATGATGGAGGTTACGGCCAGCTACAACCTCCAAAGCTGACAGCGAATCAGACAAAATCACAATGTCCTTGTTCATTGAGTAAGAAATCATCTTCAGCACTAGAACTTAAGCCATTAATTTCACCAGAATAAACAGAACTATCAGATGGAAAATACTTTCACAACATTTGAGAAAGAACACTTAGGCAATAGGCTGCACAAGCCACTCTGTCATCGGACTTTGGATCATCAGTAAACATTTTCTGAAAGCATGCGTATGCCCGACGATTGGGGAATTCTTCGCTAAAAACAGCAACATCAAAGCGTGATCCTGATGTGAAAAAGATCCATGAAGGCTTACCTGGAAATTTGAAGAAGCCAGACACAACTCATAGATCAAAAGCTGCATTCTGCGCATGGGGCTGCATACTCAGTTGAGGAATATAGTTGGGATTTTCCTCAAATTTTCTTTGAAAACATGGATTAAAATCGCAGTCACAAGCATGATTTTCCAGTTTAGAGAACAATCTGATACAGTGATTTAAAAATGGTGTCAGCCTGCGGTTGTATAATGAGGGTTCACCTGCCTCTGTATACAGGCTGTACACAGGGGTGGTGCGGAATGCTCCAAGACAGAGACGAAGCCCTTGATGAGGTGTAGGATCCACGAGTTTCAGATAAAAGGGTCTCACAGAGCCGTATGCACCAAGGCTCTGTAGAGGTACAGCACAGTTTTCTCATCAGCGCCCCAGTCGGTGTTTGCTTCGACCCACTGAATATTCAAAGCTTTCTGGCAAGAAGTCTTTAACCGCTTAATGTGACAAAGGAAGTTGAACATTTGAGCGAAAATAACTGCCAGAAATGTGGCCTCCTTTACAAGTGGAATGGGAGATTCATTTTGATTTCAGGATCAGCAAAGAACTGAAGAAAATTGTGAAAGTGAATCCACTGGATCTTAGTAGCAGAAAAGGAAAAGCCATTTTCTTCTGACCACAAATGTATTTTATTTACACAAAGCTGGATCCTGCCCTGGACACTTGGGAACAAGCTTCCCGTTGCACAGTGGGTAAAGTCATCTACAATCAACGAGCAGTCGGAACCAGGTTGAACTGAACTAATGTTAATTTCTATGCAAGCCATCTGAAAGAACACGTCCATGACGTCCAAAGAACCACGAACTCAACACTATGCAGAATATTTTGACTCTGCACATCATTTGAAGCGTCGGATAAAGAGAAGTTACCAACCACCGTGGCCAAGTGTTTGGAGCCGCGAACTCCCAGCCGGGAGGTCGTAGGTTTGATTCCCATCAGAGTCAGGTGGGAGTTCTATGCCTCGATCAGCTCCCACCCACATTTGTGTTTGCTAGGGCCTCAATTGGGAAGACTGGAACCATACAGTCGAGTTTCATCTACTTAATGAATGCCCTCAAACATCCTGACCAACACTGCAGGTGTCTCTATCTCGGGCCTGGTTGACGCCGAGATATATTATGAAAACAAGCGTAGAATACAGCCCTGCCATGGAGTCTCAGACCGGAATAAAAATCAGTAGCATAATCTCAATTCTCATTGATCGGTATTAAAAAAGTCGCACGTTTTGTGGCCTGGCATGCCCTGCTGTCATGGTGACCTCAGTTTTCGGTGTCCTGTTCACGTCTGTGTGCCTTGTTTTGATTCCGACAGGGTCACAGTAATCGACGAGTCCATAAGGGCTGTCGTTGGACGAACGTGGTGGGCGCCCTCTGGGAGAGCTCACTCAAGCCAGCTCCACGACTAAGCAATTATTGTCGTTCATATGGGGCTTTGAGGTGGTGTTCTGCGTATGTTGGATCAACACAGGCGCCACTGAACGACAACGAAGTGACTCGGCAGCAGTGCAGCCTCTTCTTCCGGTGGGTTGGCACTTGACGGCATGACTTTGATTACTCCCTGTGAATTGCCAGTGCCGGGGCTGCGGCGGGCTAGGCAGGGCTGTGTCTGTGTCGGACTGAGCGGTGTGGGTGAAATACCACTGAAGTGGCACAGAGCATATTAAAAAAAGTAAACAAAGCTCGCCACCACTCTCCTTGTATTCTGTTGCTTTCCCCACGAGTTGATTCTTGCTGCTCCCCGTTTTCCACGGTCGTTTGATGCGCGAGTGCCTTGCTCCTGTGACAAAAAATCGATATTTTCTGTGAACATTGACTATTCTGCAAAAAAAAAAACGATTCTTACTCACTAAAATTCAGCGAAATGATTTTGAGTTTAGAAAGTACCTTCGTTCCATTATCTTGCAATCTGACAATATTTAATTAATACTATACATTATTGTGAACATCATAAACTGTTTCAACGATCTTCCATCAGAAAACAGTGCAGTATCCTTTTACGCTCCATTTTCAGTTTTACATAGCTTAATTAAGACAGAGACTGCTATCAACGAAGTGGTCGATTGGATATTCGACGGAAGAACATTTAGCAACGCATGGCAAGCTAGTCATTCAAGTTTCTCAGCTTCTCACCTCTGTGTGTGTGTGTGTGTGTGTGTGTGTGTGTGTGTGTGCGTGCGCGCGCGCTACAGAGTGTTTAGGCGATAGGATAGTAGGCATTTGTTTCCAGTTGAAGCTCGGGGGGGGGAAGGGTCATGAGGAAAAAGCTGTTTCAGTGGTATATTCATACAATTCGTAATACTTTAAGCCAAGGGATAGAATCGATTGCATACATATGCTGGGGGTGGATGCGAAACAAAACGCAAAAATGTTCGACATTCATCCCGCCTCCAACCTTGTCCCCCACTGCCTTTTCCCTTGCTCCTCAAACCACGAGAGTTATCTGAGCACTGTTCTTGCAACTGTTATCAGAATCTCCATATATCTTTTTCTTCTGCAACTGTCTCAGATCTGTTCTAATGCATTTGTGTTTCATTGGTTTGAAAAACTGTGTGTGTGTGTGTGTGTGTGTGTGTGTGTGTGTGTGTGTGTGTGTGTGTGCGTGCATGCGCGCGCTTCGATATATGGAAGGGGGGAGAGAGAGAGAGAGAGAGAGAGAGAGAGAGAGAGAGATAGAGAGAGAGAGAGAGAGAGCTGACCCTCGTGTTCACACAAGTGCTTTTCCTCTTTCCTACCTCGCTACCAATAGCGTGCCTAGAAAACTGATGAACGCCAATGAACGAGACCAGTCCAAATGCTGAACGAATCCTTTTCCAACATCTTTGGCACATGCGTCACTGTTCAAGCAGCCCTGAAATACACAGTACTTTTGTCATATCTGCAGTGGCGGAGAAACACGTACACCCCTATAAAATACAGACTATAAGATGTTTTAAAAAATTTATATCCAAAGAGACAGAATTGACGATGGGGATGCAAAAATTCAGATAATGTTTATGTTTTTTGTTTTTGTTTGCGTACGGTTGGAGATGTTCATTTCATTTCGATATTTTGCTGCTTAATGTTCAGGATAAGTTGATCTCAAAAGATATATAGTGGATATGCACGGGTCATTATATACCTCTTCGCCTCTAGAAACTACTTTCAAGGAGAAAATCCTGAAAAATATCTTTTTAAAAACCCTCATGTAACCGACCAGTCATCGTTGTGCAGCAGTTAGTGTCTCGGGCGTACGGCTACGGGCTGGACGGTCGAATCCCATCAGCAGCCTGTATTTATGAGAGACTTTGGCCCCAGCCGGCTCCTGTCCAACGTTGAGAGTGCTATGGGTCCGAATGGAATGTCTGAAAGCAGAATCATGGTTCATTTCACATGAAGAGAATAGAAGTAAACAGTGTTTTCATTTTGTAATATCACACTTGCCTAGTAGTTCTACATTTGTGGCTCAACCTAAGATTGGTAGATGCCACTAATTACAATCAAACATCCCTGTACTGGAGTCTAAGACAAGAATAATACCAGTGACACTCTCATGATTCTCATCATCTTTGATCATTACAAAAATGTATTAATTTTTTTTTCAGCAAATTCTGCAACTTAGCTCTTTAAAGTCGCCTGAACTGCGATTCACTCTCTACGTATAGTGGGTGAGTGCCCAAATCATTGGAATGGTCATGTTAATGGGGACTTTGGCTGTACGACTGGAGCAGTATTTTGTAGAGAAGGATGTTCAAGCAGACCTGCTTCGTAAATATGTGAGCGTGGGTACGACGTGTGTGTGCTCTGTGTGTGTGTGTGTGTGTGTGTGTGTGCGTGTGCGTGCGCGCGCGCGCGTGTGTGCTAAGTGCGCGTAAATGCATACACATGTTAGTAGTGGGAGCAGATTTCAAGGAGAGGGGGCAGGGGGAAGCTGGGGGGGGGGGCGGGGGGGGGGGGGGGGGGGAGCAGAAGAAAGCATGTTTTTGGGGGTTCCCTTGAAATCAGTCACCCATTGTACAAAATTAATTTGTGTGAAATACAGAGTGCCGACACTCTCAACAGAAAAAACAAATTAAATGGAAGCTTGGAGCGCCTAGCAATTTCCCAATTTTTACAGCTGTTAATAAAATGTTTCATGCACCGCTCTTGTAACTGATCGATTTCAACGTTGCATTCTCTTCCACCCCTTGTCACTTGATCCCATTGAAAACGTAACTGTTCTACAATAAACTATCTGAATTTGCCACTGGAGTCGGTGTTGTACCTTATACAGTCTGGCTTGAAGCCCACGACGATTCTTGTTGGTCGACGTCTCACTGGCAGACCCGTCAGAGGAATTGGGGCGTCCTTTGGAGAACCTCAAAGGCACCGGCACGTCGCCGCACCTCTGGCCGGGCACTGTCTCTCAGGTCGGCATGGGCCTGGGCATTCTTGTCGGACATGCCGTGCCGTCTCCTCCACTTGCCACGCACACTAAACTGTATGAGCAACGGACATTAAAACCAACGAAAGAGGAGGAAATTAAACATTATGGCAAAAACGGATTGTAAACCCTGTGGAGGAAAGAGTCTAAACTTACAGAAGAAAACTATAAATTGAGACCATAAAAACCTAAAAAATGGACACTGAACCCACATAAAAGGAGGGCCCTAAACCCCAAGAAAATAACATGTAAAAGAGCACTAAACCTCTGGGAAAGATGACGTTAAGCCCTACAAAAGTATGAAACTACACTGTAAGCAAAGTATAACCAATTGCCATGAAAGGAGAAACTAGACCTTTGAGGAAGAGAACAATGAAGTCTGTGAACAGAGGAAACTAGGCCATCCAGAGGGACAACACTCGCCACATAAAACGGATACTCAACCCTATTAAGAGAACATTAAACAAGAGCATATTAATCCCCACAAAAGACAACGCTAAACACTATTTGAAAGATGACACCAAATCGTAATTTGAGAAGGGCAGCAGAACATAATGAAAAGATCCACATGTTAACCCTGCCACAGAGGTATGTGCATTAGACACTCGGATCAGGAGGTACCAGGTGCGCGCACTAGGGAATATTTACTGGAAGAGCTCTACGTACTTCCTTAACACTTCTGCAGCTCAGTTCCAGATGATCTGAAAACATGCGTCCATGTTTTAGATCCCTGAAACAGGAGACCTGCTACACACAGTGTGTGTATGTGTGTGTTGTGCACGCATGTGCGCGTGCATATGTATGTTGATGTGTTCACTGGAGGAGGGAGCAGCAATGTGAAGGTGGTGAGAGAAAAGCATAGTATTACTGTCAGTCACAACTTTTGTCACGCTTTTTTATCAAACTGAAAGGTTCATGTGCTGAAATACAAGGTGACAATAGTCTGTATAGAAAAAAGAGGAAAGCAAGTTGTCAGGGTCTATCAACATTCCCATTCTACTCATCCATGAGTGTCTGTATAGTATTTACTGCTGTGTTCGTCAAACAGGCGTGGTTTTGAAGTTGAAAACCATTCCGCTTCTTTTAATTTGATCCTAACGAGAATATAACTGTTTTAGGGTAAGCTTACTGTCTTCACCATTTGAAGTGGTGTGTTACCTTATCTCTGCTGTGTAGCCCTGGACTTGCCGTCTGCTGGTCTACCGTCACAACCGCACTCTCCGAGAGGAATGTGGTGTCCTCTGAAGATTCACAAGGCACCTGGAGCACCACCGACCCATCCGGCATAAGTTCTCAACTTCAGCTCAGCATGGTACAGCCAGCGTCAGCACTGTCTTCCCACTGACCAGCTGTCCGGTTCTTTCTCTCTGCAGCAGATGGGGAACACACACACACACACACACACACACACACACACACACACACACACACACGCACGCACGCACGCACGCATCCCTACACTGAAGACTTACAAAAATATGGCGCTTAACAATGGGAAATACGACATTCTAAATCTTATGAACTGAATCTATGTCCTACACAGAACAGCCGTTTGAAATAGAGAACGAAAATATTTAACATGTTACTCTAGACCCTACTCAGGTAGGACACTAGCCCTACCAAAACGACAACGCGTGTGATGACAGAGGACAGTGCACCCTGTGGGGAAAAAAAAAAAAAAAAACGCTAAAACGTTTTAAGAGAGGACACTAAACTGTAACGACGGAGACCATACACTCTGAAAAAAAAAACAAAAAAAAAAAAAAAAAACATTCAAAAACTACACGAAGGAAGGATCCACAGCCCTATGAAAAGAGGACACTAAACAACAGAAAGAACACTAAACGCTGCGAAAAGAAGATACTATACTCTATGCAAGGACGTTACTATACCCTTAGAAAAAGAACACTCAGCACTATGAAAGAAGGACATTAGTTGAACAAAAACAAAACATCAAACCATATGAACGCAGGGCAGTAAATTAAAGAGAAAAACTCCCTATGAAAAGACCTACTCCAATCTGAACAAATGGTAAAAGATCAGTTCTACGAAAAGAGAACACCTAACTGTATGAAAGGACACAAGACCCTCTGAAAAGAGATGCTAAACCAGATGGAAAGCCGACGCTTGAAAGTCAGTAACAAAAGAAAAGCAAACCTGAAGGGCGGACTAGACCTTAAAAAAGACAGTTAATCCCATGAGAAAACTCAAAGGTAATGAAGACACGACACGTTGAAAGGAAAACACCGTGTGAAAGACGAGAGAAAATGAAAAGAAATGGAGAAACTAACAACTAACAACTATAGAAGAACACGAAACTCTGTGGACGAAGTGGGGAGGAGGGGGTGGGGTAGGGTGGGGAAACACTATACCCCGTAGAAAAACACGAAACTGTGGAGGAGGGTGGCAGTGGGTCAGGCATCGAACTTCATATGAAGAGGACATGAAACCCTCTGGGAGGAATATGAATAGGAATATTTGTATTGGGGGCAGAATGGAGAGGCTAATAGCTTGTTTTACACTATGCCCTCAAAGAAAAGAGAAAAAAAAAAACCAA
Organism: Conus betulinus; assembly: GCA_016801955.1. Lineage (NCBI taxonomy): Eukaryota > Metazoa > Mollusca > Gastropoda > Neogastropoda > Conidae > Conus > Conus betulinus. The sequence goes on from JADBJO010018707.1 coordinate 15,541, forward strand.
TAAACTATATCAAATGAGGACATGTATGGGAAGGAAACCACAAGATGTTAAGGAGGAAAGAGATGGCGAACCCTCTAGAAACAGAGCAAAAACACTGGAAGGGGGATGGGTGTGGAAAGACAGCGAACCTTCTTAAAAGATGACATGAAACCCAGAAGGGAGGGGAGGGGGCAGCAGGGATGGGACCCGAAATTTGTAGAAAGAGGATTCGAAACCGGAGATGCGGGGGTTCGGGAAAGGGAGAGACAACGAATCTTTAAAAAAGAGGTCTCAGAAGAGGAGAAAAAATAGGGGGGGGGGGAGGAACTGGAGGGGGGGATGGCAGGGTGTGGGGGGGGAGAGGGGGGGGGGGGGGGGTGGGGAGGGGGGGGGGGGGGGGGGTGTCCTGGGGGGGGGGGGGGGGGGGGGGGGGGGGGGGAGGTGGGGGGGGGGGGTGGGAGATAAATAGGGGGGGGGGGGGGGGGGGGAGGGGGGGAGGGTGGGGGGGGGAGAGGGGGGGGGGGGAGAGAACATATGACAAAGGGGTCAGAGACCTTGGACCGCTTAGGAGAACAGGGGGTGGGGGGGAAAGAGAGGGGGGGGGGGAGGAAGGAGGGAGGGGGGGGAAACCTAGGGGTGGGGGGGGGGGGGGGGGGGGGGAGTAAAAAAGGAGAGAAGGGGGGGTGTGGGGGGACAGAAAAAGGGGAGTAAGTACTTGGGAGGGGTAATAGACTGGGAACCTTTTTCATAAAAGAAAGGGAATCGAAATACCGGAACCCCCTTTGTACAAAAAGGGGGGGTAAAGCTGGAGTGTGGGAGGGTGGGGGGGGGAGAAGGGGGGGGAAAGACATGAGAGCAAAGAACCCGGTACCGACCCTCGCAAAAGGGAGAAAACTGGCGAAAACTGCAGGGGAAGGGGTGGAGAATGTGCGTAAGAGATAAACCAAACTTATTAGAAAAAAGTAAGTAAAACATGGGGGGATGGGGAGGGGATACGCGGGAGAAGGTAGGGGGACACAACAAAACTCGTTTAAAAAAAAAAAAAAGGGGAAAGAAGGGGGAAAAACCGGGTGGACTGGAGGAGGACGGAGAGGGGAGATATCGAACAGTTACAGAAAGAGAACTCGGAAACCTAGAGTGGACAGAAGGGGGGGAAACACGCCAAACCTCAACAGAAAAAAAAAAAACCAGAAACCGAGGAGGCGGTTACACCGGACCCTATAGAGAGATACGAAACAAACCGTGAACTGAAGCGCGAGACACAAAACTCTAAGTAAAGAGACGGAGTGGGGCGGGCGGAAGAAGAATGGACACCCGAACCTCAAAAAGACAAGGACACATAAGTTTATGGTGGCAAAACAGATACCAAAAATTGTTTTAGGACAGAAATTCTGGACTGGGAGAGACACCGAAAACTTATAGACGGAGATCTTGAAACCTTGGGGGGTTTAGTGGGGAGACTCCGAGCTCGTAAAAAAAGACCCGAAAACACTGAGTGGGGGTGGGAGTGAGCGGGGAGGGGGGGAGGGGGGGGGGTGGCACCCACTGTCTTTTAGAATAAGTACACAAAACAGTGGAATGGGATGGAGGGTAGAAACGATGAACCCTTACAGGGACAAGAAGTTACGTGAGGAGGGAGATGACAACCAACTTTATTATAGGGAACAGGGCACAATAATAAATCCGGGAGGGGGGGTAGGCTGGGGGTGGTCGTGGTGGTGGAGGGGGAAAAAGATACACCAAAAGATTATAAGGAAAATGATACAAAACCGGTATGGTAGGCATGAAATAGACACCAACCCTTACAGAAAGAGTCACAAAAATCTTAAAGGAGGTGTGAAAGACAGACCAAACATTACAGGAGGAGGCGCTGAACCCTGAGGACACAAAATCCTGTGGCAGGGAAAAGAGGAGAAGAGAATTACGCGGAAAGAGGTTAAGAAACCTTGTGGGGCGAGGGCTTGGGAGGGAGGACATATTCTTATGGAAAGCTAACACAATTTTTTTGGGGGGGGGTGGGGGGGGGGTGGGAAAAAAAAAAAAAAGACATCCAAACCTTATAAAAAGAGGACACAATAAACCCTGAAGGAGACAGAGAGTGGGAGTGGGGGGTGGCGTAGGGAAGGGGAGGTGGGGGAAGAGTGGGGGAAGTAAGGAAACTTTTACAAGAAAAAAGACCACCGAAAAAAACGGGAACACAAAAACCTTGGGGGCAGAGAGAGGAGGGGGGAAAAGAGGACACTATGTACAAAAGTGGACACAAAACCCTCTAGGTGGGAAAAAAGAAAGACAGAGCTTTATCGAAAGATCGAAAGACAAAGAAACCATGTGGACAGGAGCGGGGAATGAGACAACGAACCTAAAGAAAAATTACACGAAACCCTGGGAAAGCGGGGGGGGAAGCGGGGGGAAGGGGGGGGGGGGGGGAATGGGTGGGGGGGGGCGGGGGGGGGGGGAGGTAAAGACTATAAACCTTACAGAAAAACTCCTTCCGAAAGAGGACGTGTAATTCCGGTGGGGTAAAAGAGACACTGAACCTTATAGAAATAGGACATGAGAGGCGGGGTGGATGGATGGATGGCTTGTTGTGCGACAGTTGAATTTTACGGAAAAACACAGACCTGGTACCCTGCAGGACATGCATAGGTGCGGAAGACACACACCATTTCTACAGGAAACAGGACACGAAAAACACAGAGGGGGGGAGGGAGAAGAGACATCAATCCTCACAGGAACAAGACACGAACCCTGGTGGCTGAGCAAAGAGAACCGAACCTTATAGAAAGAAAACAGAAAACTCCATGAGGGGTAAAGACCCTAAGCCTCGTACAAGGAGGATACGAAAGAGGCTTTGGGGGAAAACATGGATATTATAAAAGGGGGAGCGGGGTGGGGGTATGGGCAGAGGAATGCTACAGAAAGATGACACTGAACCATGGGATGGGAGTCAGGGAGGGAAGAAGAAACACGAAACCGTATTTTAAGAAGACATTAAATCCTGTGTGGGTCAAGATTACTCAGGCACATAAAAAGTATCCATGGAAGGAGGGGAACAAACTAGGAGGGGAAACAAACTAAGCCTGGCAGGACACAAGGCCTGGGGAGCAGGGGGCACATAAACTGTTAGAGAAGGACACTAAAGCCTGGGGGCTGGGGGGGGATCGATGGGGGGGGGGGGGGGGGGGGGGGGGGGGGGGGGGGGGGGGGTGAGGCGACAGACAGTAGGCCCTAAAAACCTGTGGGGGTGGGTTGGGGTGAAAGACGACCTTAAACCACAAAAAAAACAAGAAACCGGGGGGGGGGGGGGGGGGGGGGGGGGGGGGGGGGGGGGGGGGGGGGGGGAGGGGGGGGGCGGGGGGGGGGGGGGGGGGGGGGGGGATCTAACCTTGTAAAAATAAACACGAAACACTGGGGGGGAGGAGGTGGGGAAGAAAAACACCGAACCTTAAAGAAAGATGGACACAGAGGACAGGAAAATGAAATGGAAAAAAAAAAAAAAAAAGGGGGGGGGGGAGAGGGGGTGAGGGGCGCTGGGGGACACCGACACCGAAACCTGTAAAAAGGGGACATAACCTGTTGGGGGGGGGGGGGAGTTGGAGTGACCCACAGTCTTGATTTGGGACCATCATCTTGAGGAGGGGGGAAGGGGGGGGAGACACATAACATTTGTAGAACAATCTTGAAACCTGGTGGTGGGGGGTGGATGGACGGGTGGGGAAATTCCGAATCTTATAGACAAAGGAACATGTAAACAGGGGTGGGGGGGTGGGGGGATACTGATGCTTGTAGAATGAGCACACGAAACATGATAGGGGCAGTGGGTAGGGGAGGGGGAACACCGAATCTTACAGACGGACAAAAAATGCTGTAGGGGGGATACAAAACATCGGAACTTACGTAAAAGGAATATGAAAACAAATGAGATGTGGGGTGGGTGGTGGGGACTTGCGGGGAATAATACACCGAACTTCATTGAAAAAGGACATGAAACCCCAAGGGTGGGAAGTAAAAGAGAGACCGATTCCTATTGAAAGCGGACACAAAAATTGCAGCGGGTGTGTGTGTGTGTGTGTGTGGGGGGGGGGGGTACACAGAACCTGAAAGAAGAGGACGTGAAATTCTGAAGGGGGTGGGGGAAGAAGAAGAGATATTGAGCCTTACAGCAAAGAGAACGCGAAATCTTGCAGAGGGGAAATGGACACCAAACCTTACAAGGAAACACAAAAAACCTTATAGGGAGAGGTAAGAGCCCCCCCCCCCCCCCCCCCCCCACCACCACCAATCATGCAGAAAGCGTACACGGAACCTGGGGACTGAAAGAGATAGCAAACTTTACAAAAGAAAAAAAAAAGGACAAGAAACCCTGTAGAGAAAGACAGAGGAGACATCGAACCTTATAGAAAGAGAACATGAAAAACACTGTGGAGAGAAGCCAGAAAAGAAACACAACTTGAAGAAACAGGGAGAATGAACATCGAACC
>JADBJO010018707.1:27500-34772 GCA_016801955.1 Conus betulinus
TTTTAGAAAGTTCACATGAAACCCCTATGGGAGAAGAAAAGATACTGAACCTTACAGAAAGAGGCTATGGAACCTTTTCTGGGGTGGGGGGGGGGGGAAAGCGCGACAATATCTTGAACCTTTGAGAAAGACACAAAACCATTTTCGTGGATAAAGAGACACCTAACCTTAGAAACATAAAAACACAAAATCTCTGAAGGAGGAGGGGGAGAGACAGACACCTAAACTTTTACAGGAACTGGACACGAAAACCTGTGATGGGGTAATAGAGCCACTGAATATTGTAGAAAGAGGACACGGAACTGCTCGTAGAGAAAAGAGACCAATTCTAGAAAGAGGACAGGAGACCCTGGAAGGTGGGGATTGGAGGTGGGGTAGGAGAGGGTGGGTGGGATGAAACAGAGCCTTATGTATAAAACATGGAACCTTGGAAAAAAGAAACAACACACTGAGCATAACTGAAAGAGAAACAACACACCGAGCCTAATTGAAAGAGAAACGACACACCTAGACTAATTGAAAGAGAAACGACACACCGAGACTAATTGAAAGAGAAATGACACACTGAGACTAATTGAAAGAGGACACAAAATCATGTGATGGGAAGAGAGGCACCGAACGGTATAGAAAAAGTAATCCGATAGAGAACACCTTTTGTGAGGGAAGGGGGGGGGGGGGGGAGGGGAGGGGAGGAGGGGAGGTACAAAAAATCTGGGGAAGGGGGAAGGAAATGTTGTTGAACCTTGTTGAAAGAGGACAGGAAATTTTGTGGGGAGATACAGGACAATGTAGAAAGAGGAGACAGAACCCTGAGGGCTGGGGGGGGGGGGGGAGGAGGGGCTGGGTGTGTGTTTCGAGACCATCTTTGTAGAAAGATGACCGAAAACACCGTGGACAGGAAATGTTGTGGGAAGATAAGAGATACAGGACAATGTAGAAAGAGGAGACAGAACCTCGAGGGCTGGGGGTGGGGGGGGGGGGAGGAGGGGCTGGGTGTGTTCGAGAACCATCTTTGTAGAAAGATGACCGAAACACACCGTGGAGAGGGGATAAGAGACGCGAACTTCGTAGCAAGAGACACGAAACTCTGTGGACGCGAAATGAGGCGACAAGTCATAAAGAAAGAGGACAAGAAACCCAGGGAGCAGGGGAGGTGGGTATGAACAAAACCAAACTAAATGTTAAGAGGGCATGAGACACTGGAGGCTGGGAAAAAGAACTGGCAAACTTAAAGAAAGAGGACAGGAAATCGGGTAGAGGGGGTGGACACACCGATCCTTACACAAATTGGAAAACCGCGGAGTGGGGGTGAGAGAGAGGCTCGACACCAAACCTTAGTAAAAGACTAGAAATCCTGGAAAGGCGGCGAGGAAGAGATACCGATACCGTGTTTTATAGATAGAAGAAACGAAATAATGCCGCAGGGAATGAGAGACACTGAACCTTAAAGAAAGAACACGTAATCCTGAATGGGTGAAAAACAAAACAAAAAAAAAACAAAACAAAAAAACAAAAACGAACCCTAATGGAGGACACGAAACCATCTGGCAGGGAAAGAGCCACCGAATCTTATACAAAGGGAGTCACAACCACCCTGGAAAAAGAAACATCGATTCATACAGAAAGATGACATGAAACCGAAGGAGGGTAGGGGAGGTGTGGAGGATTAGACACTGAACCTTACAGAACGTGGACACGGACAAGAAACCCTGTGGGGGTGAAGAAATACAGAAAATTGTAGAGGAGGACAGATTTTGTGGAGAGATAAAAAGAAACTCAACCCTGAAGACATAGGACATGAAACCTGGGGCGAGGTGGGAGGGATCGAAGAGAAACCAAACCTTAATGAAGAACACACGAAACTGGAGTAAAGAGACGCCGAACCTTATGGAGTGAGGGCACGAAACCTGCTGGGGGGAAGGGAGGGAGAGGGCGCGGGGGACGGAGTCACCGAATCTCATTTGAAGAGGACACAAAACCCAGGGTTGGGGGGGTAGAGGGTGGACAAAAACACTTATAAAGGACACGAAATCCTGTGTTTGGAAAAGAGTCGACGAGCCTAATGGACAGACGACACGAAGCCCTGTGGAGTGGTGGGGAAAAAGGCACACACCAAGTCTCATAGAAAGTGGAGATGAAACTCTGTGGGATAAAAAGGCACTCAGCCTTGTAGGAAAAAGTCTGAGTGACTGATGTTCACCTGAATGACGGAAAAAGCATCAGCAGGCGGTTCTTCAGTTGGCTCCATCCAGGTCGGAAGCCCCTTGTGTAAATGCGAGTGTGGACTGTAAAGCGCTTAGAGCTTGATTTCTAATCGAGGATAGGCGCTATACAATGAGGATAATAATATAATCTGAAAGAATACACTGATACCAGGTACCGAACCTGATTCAAGAACAATACAGGCCCACATCAGCCCACTAGACTGTGAAAGAACAGGTACACTACACTGGAAAAACAAACGAAGGAAGAATGAGAGAGGATGAGAGGAATAAGAAGATAGAAGACGACTTAGCTGCATTCCCGAGTTCGCTCGTCCTGGTCTCCGTTTTCCGCGGCTGTTGATGCAGGAAATCTTTGGTCCTGTTGATGTAAACCATATCTTAACATCTGATCTTCACAATTAAGCAATGATTTAGTTTAAGGCAAGGTGAAGTAAAAATTAAGCGCACTTAACAAAACGTGAAGTGACGTACACTTGACAGACAATAGCAAACGGACCCTTGAATATTTGACCGTTTTCTTCACACGTTACAAACGTTAGACATCACCAAAACTCAAAACAAATCCTATCCGGGAAAATGCTGTTTTATGCATTATTCTGTTATCATCTGCTGAAGTATACATGTCAAAAATTAACTCTGTTTTGCCAGGCTTAGACCTGAAATCTGTTTCAGAATAATAGAAATCTTTACCTGTCCACGTTGAGCAGTATGCGAGTGCGCCTCTTCGTTCAGGCTCTCGAAAATGGATGCGCGTCATCGTGCATCCTTGCTGAACCTCACAGAAAAGTGTAGACTGCCACTGCAGGCACTGCAACAGGACAAGACAATGTATCAGTGTACGATTGCTGGAATGAGCAGCGTGGGGAATACCACCGAGAGAGGATAATGCATCAAAAAAGTGGGAAATGGAAGCACACACAAGGACAGAGAAAGAGGAGACAAGACAGAAAAATGTGGAAACATGAGGAATTACGGTGGTGCATCATAAACAAATGGCGGCAAATCACGGTTTGAAATCGGAAATTATGAATAGGGATCGAGAACGTAAAGTGTCCCAACGGAATGCGGACAAAAATGAACAGCAATTCTCTGGGTACATGGACTGGTTTTAGTCCGAGGGAGACCAACAAGTCACAAGAGACTGGAAACTGCCATCGGTTTCTGATCTAGAAGGTTGTACAAGAGAGATCGATCGATGCATTCTCATAAATCTTCTTTGCTTCTCATGTACAGAATGTGACCCCACTGCCAGTCACTTGGATCGTACATATAAACCGTCAGAGGCAGAATATTGCTCGAGGGCCGCATTGCACTTTAAACGTCTTTTTCACAGTCCTTTTTTCACGAGGGAGATTTTGCTCGAAGGTTAGATACACCCTTGTTCAATCTAGACATCTATGCAACGGGAAACTGGAGTGACAGAGAAAATGGGAGAGAGAGAGAGAGAGAGAGAGAGAGAGAGAGAGAGAGAGAGAGAGAAAAAAAAAGAGAGAGAGAGAGAGAGAGAGAGAGGGGGGGGAGGAGGAATAGAGGGAGGGACAGGAAAGACAGAGAGATGAACTTAAACGAATAGTGATTGCGAAAAAAATATGTCCGTAAATCATAAAGATATATAGCCCAAATCACAAATCAAAAACGATTAAAAAAATGAATTTGATTTTTTTAACAATCTGCCTTCAACAAACGCGGTCAACGTTTTCTTTTGTGGTGCACTCTACGATTGAAGTTTAACGACATAGGTCTTTTGCCATCAAAATCAAGTATGATTGCCTCTGGTGTCTACGACATTCGACAAAAACCTCTTCATGTGTTTGGTTTGTGCACATATCTCCATCACTTGTTTGAAAACCGTAAAACACGCCGTAGAAATTAAAACATTAATACACACGCACACAGCTGCTCATGGAGTGGGACCGATTGTATTTTGGAAAAAAAAACGTGCATCATATACAATAAGGAAAACTGTAAATTTCAGACCTACTTTGGCCAACGAAAGTCAAAGCAGCTGTTATTACCTTAACAGCAATTTTTTAAAGTATCTTTGCTACATAAAGCGAATAAAAAAATTCTCTTAAGTGACGTACCTTGTCCACCTCGCCTTCTTATTTGCCCAAACAAACTCTGGGAGTCTAAAATCTTCGAGAGTCCTACAATCTTCAAGATTCCAGGAACGCTATCAGAAAATCGGTCACAGCGTGCCCTGTACTGCTGTTATGTTTACATTGCGACTACTGTATATGCACCCTGTAAAGTCTTTTAAATATGCATTTTTAAGTTTTCAGAACCTTCCGATTTCCTTAGTCAAGTTATGGCACAGTACCGATTTTCCTCAAACATATAATTTCAAGACTGAACTTATTATATGGCTGAACAATGATGGACAGGCATTTCCTGTCTTTCACCAATCATTTTGTCAATCTGCACACCAACTGATAACGATACTACTACTTGTGATAAATAATAATAATAATAATGATGGAGATGTAGATCGATCGATAGACAATTATGAAATAAATATAACAACAATGATAGTAATAATTGGTAGGTAGGTATGCAATTAGGTAGGTAGGCAGAAAACAAAATCATGGAAAGTTTTCCTTTCGTGTCTGCGATTTCACAGACAAGTTTTCTTTTCGGTAAAAGCTGATCTACTTAAATCTAAGAACACTGCACCCTTCATTTGCATTTTAGGAGATTCCAAATATGTGTGTGTGTGTGGGGGGGGGGGGGGGGGGGGGGGGGGGGATACGGTATCATTCCGTTAGTTTCGGCTTACCGGACGTTGATTTCTAAATTAGCAAAAAAAAAAAAAAAAAAAAGTGTAGGGGGTAGGGGGAAAATAAATTTGAATGAAGTTGGAATACGTGCGGCGTCTGGGGATGGCGTGTTTGGCGAGCGTTGGACTGGGAAGGATTACCTTTCAACCCCCTCTGCTGGTCCGCTTAACATTTCATTCCGACACTGTTTCCGTGTGTGTGTGCGTGCTTTTTTTCCTTTCCGGATTAAAGTAAACTTATAATAATCACTTTCAATAATCAACGCTTACCACTTTCTGACATTAAATGAGGGGGAAAAAAATATTCTGCAAGCCCGAGTTTCTGGCTATATCTAGTACACCTCCGGAAAAAGACAGGACATTTCGCTTAGACGGGAAAAGCAAACGCTTTCAGAATTCAAGCTTCTTTCCTTCAACAGATTAAACTACTGGGTAGAACTGTGACAGCGATACATTATGTATATGGCCTTCGATAGAAATTAGGTTTAAATCAGTTTACATGGTCAACTGACCAAGTCACCATAAAATCAGGTTACGTTCAATATTATCGATGGGTCATTAGATTCTGGACTAAACTGCAACTACAAACTACGAAGATAAACCATTTTTTGTATGGGTAGCTGATGCTCAGTTGCAGTATTGAGGTTTCAGACATCTGTATCTAAATTTGAAGGCGAAGAAAGGAAATATCAGCGTCACTCCCATCGATACATTTACAACAGTGAATCGAGCAAGAGTGAGGGTGGATGGGGGTGGACGGAGGAAGTGGAGCGCCCAGGGGCGTGGGGGGGAGCTGGAGAGGGAGGAGGGTCGGGAAAGGAAAGAAATACCTTGTTCATATTTCTCCGTCTCGCACGATTAAGCTAAGAAGGTGCGGAGGCGGACGGAGGGGGGGGGGGGGGGGGGGGGGCAAGTTCAGGAAGGAAGGTGCGGAGGTGGGGGGGTTGGGGGGGGCCATGGAAGTTCAGAATGTGGGGGGCAGAATAAGTGTGTTTGGAAGGGTTGGCTATGGAAATCGGGGAGTCGAGAAGGTGGGGGAGGTTTAATTTACCATAAATTTAAATAAAGAGAAAACGTAGGAAAAGTGAGGTGAGGATGGGGGTGGAGGATGGATGTGGGAACGAGTAAGAGCGAGTTGAACGGAATGGGCTGGGGCCGATTATGTGAAGAATCCCCCCCCCCCCACCTCTCTCCTGGTTCGTATGATAATCAGGATTATAAGAAAAAGTTTATTCATGATTGTGAATATACACCTAAAAACAGAGATCACAACTCCTCAATTTTATCATTAAAATTTGAACATTATTACGGCTAAATGAAGAGGTGTGTACAGGAAGGGGAGGGGGGGGGGGGGGGGGGGGGGGGGGGGCGAAGGGAAATTCGACCAGCCTGAGCTGACCAGAGGGTAGACTCAAACGGGCAAGTCTTAAGCATTTGATCCGGTTTTCTAGGATTCCTAGAGGACAAATTCGCACACTACTTACGAATCGCACTCTCTTCTTTCTTTCTTCTGTCCTCCGAAAAACATAACGTTTAGTGGCCCCTTACTTTCTCACCATCACTGGACAGCAAACTGAACACGGTGGATAAGTTCAACTTCCTAGGCAGCACTCTGTCCAGAAACACTGTCTTCGACGATGAGGTGAATGCCCGGCTCGCCAAAGCTAGTGCTGCAAGACTCCACAAGAACGTATCGAACAGGAGAGGCATCGCCCTAGAGACCAAGACCAAGGTGTGTCGGGCCATAGTTCTCACCACATTGTTTCTATGGCTGTGAAATATGGACGGGTTACCTGCGTCACGGTAGGAAAAACTGAACCATTTCCACACCACCTGCCTCAGAAGACACTGGGCAAGACAAGATTCCTGACACCGAAGTGCTCATTTGTGCTGGCCTGCCTAGCATCTCCCTCATACTGATGCAGTCACAGCTTCGCTGGACAGGTCACGTAGTTCGCACGCCAGACCATCGGCTGCCAAAGAAACTATTGTTTGGCGAGCTACAATACGGCAAACGCTCTCATGGAGGCCAAAATAAACGTTTCAAAGACAGCCTCAAATCTTCCCTGAAGGCTTCAACATCAGCCACAAAACATGGGAGCAGACTGCCCCGAACAGAGACAGGTGGCAATCAGCTGTCCACGCAGGTGCAGAGATCTGTAAAAGCAATATAACTGCGCAGCTGAGCAGCGCAGGATGATCAGGAAGGCCAGTGTCAACAGATCTCCAACTGCTGCCATCATCTCCTGTCCGTACTGTGATACGTCTTTC
>JADBJO010018708.1:0-7500 GCA_016801955.1 Conus betulinus
TCAAGGCCACGGATTAACATGCCTTACACCTGACCATCAAGGCCACGGGTTAACATGCCTTACACCTGACCATCAAGGCCACGGATTAACATGCCTTACACCACCTGACCATCAAGGCCACGGATTAACATGCCTTACACCTGACCATCAAGGCCACGGATTAACATGCCTTACACCTGACCAAGGCCACGGATTAACATGCCTTACACCTGACCATCAATGCCACGGATTAACATGCCTTACACCTGACCATCACGGCCACGGATTAACATGCCTACACACCTGACCATCAAGGCCACGGATTAACATGCCTTACACCTGACCATCAAGGCCACGGATTAACATGCCTTACCTGACCATCAAGGCCATGGATTAACATGCCTTACACCTGTCCATCATGCCACGGATTAACATGCCCTACACCTGATGTCCAAGTCCACGGATTAACATGCCTTAACACCTGACCATCACGGCCACGGATTAACATGCCTTACACCTGACCATCAAGGCCACGGATTAACATGCCTTACACCTGACCATCAAGGCAACGGATTAACATGCCTTACACCTGACCATCATCACCGCCACGGTTTAACATACCTTACACCTGACCATCAAGACCACGGATTAACATGCCTTACACATGTCCATCAATGCCACGGTTTAACATGCCTTACACCTGCCCATCAAGGCCACGGATTAACATGCCTTACACCTGACCATCACGGCCACGGATTAACATGCCTTACACCTGACCATCACGGCCACGGATTAACATGCCTTACATGCCTACCATCAAGGCCACGGATTAACATGCCTTACACCTGACCATCACGGCCACGGATTAACACGATTAACATGCCACCTGACCATCAAGGCCACGGATTAACATGCCTTACACCTGACCATCAAGGCCACGGATTAACATGCCTCACACCTGACCATCAACGGCCACGGATTAACATGACTTACCTGACCATGAAGGCCACGGATTAACATTAACCTTACACCTGACCATCAAGGCCACGGATTAACATGCCTTACACCTGACCATCAAGGGCCACGGATTAACATGCCTTACACCTGACCATCAAGGCCACGGATTAACATGCCTTACCCCTGACCATCACGGCCACGGATTAACATGCCTTACACCTGACCATCAAGGCCACGGATTAACATGCCTTACACCTGACCATCAAGGCCATCAAGGGAAACAGCAGCCGCTGAAAGCCCCGGAATCCAAGCTGAGCTTCGTCAATGAGACCACGGCGACATGCCTTACACCTGTCCATGGATGCCACGGATTAACATGCCTTACACCTGACCATCAAGGCCACGGGTTAACATGCCTTACACATGTCCATCAAGGCCACGGGTTAATATGCCTTACACCTGACCATCAAGGCCATGGATTAACATGCCTTACACCTGACCATCAAGGCACACGGATTAACATGCCTTACACCTGTCCATCCATGCCAATGCCACGGATTAACATGCCTTACACCTGACCATCACGGCCACGCATTAACATGCCTTACACCTGACCATCAAGGCCACGGATTAACATGCCTTACACCTGACCATCACGGCCACGGATTAACATGCCTTACACCTGACCATCACGGCCACGGATTAACATGCCTTACACCTGACCATCAGTGCCACGGATTAACATGCCTAACACCTGACCATCAGTGCTACGGATTAACATGCCTTACACCTGCCCATCACGGCCACGGATTAACATGCCTTACACCTGACCAAGGCCAGGGTTAATATGCCTTACACCTGACCATCAAGGCCACGGGTTAACATGCCTTTACACCTGACCATCAAGGCCACGGGTTAACATGCCTTACACCTGTCCATCAAGGCCACGGATTAACATGCCTTACACCTGACCATCAGTGCCACGGATTAACATGCCTTACACCTGACCATCAACGCCACGGATTAACATGCCTTTCACCTGACCATCAGTGCCACGGATTAACATGCCTTACACCTGGCCATCACGGCCACGGATTAACATGCCTTACACCTGACCATCAAGGCCACGGATTAACATGCCTTACACCTGACCATCAAGGCCACGGATTATCATGTCTTACACCTGTCCATCAATGCCATGGGGTAACATGCCTTACACCTGACCATCAATGCCACGGATTAACATTTCTTACACCTGTCCATCACGGCCACGGATTAACATGCCTTACACCTGACCATCAAGGCCACGGATTAACATGCCTTACACCTGACCATCAAGGCCACGGATTAACATGCCTTACACCTGACCATCACGGCCACGGATTAACATGCCTTACACCTGACCATCAAGGCCACGGGTTAACATGCCTTACACCTGACCATCAAGGCCACGGATTAACATGCCTTACCCCTGACAATCAAGGCTACGGATTAACATGCCTTACACCTGACCATCAAGGCCACGGATTAACATGCCTTACACCTGACCATCAAGGCCATCAAGGGAAACAGCAGCCGCTGAAAGCCCCGGAATTCAAGCTGAGCTTCGTCAATGAGACATCAGGCGAACATGCCTTACACCTGTCCATGGATGCCACGGATTAACATGCCTTACACCTGACCATCAAGGCCACGGGTTAACACGCCTTACACATGTCCATCAAGGCCACGGTTAACATGCCTTTACACCTGACCATCAAGGCCATGGATTAACATGCCTTACACCTGACCATCAGGCCACGGATTAACATGCCTTACACCTGTCCATCAATGCCACGGATTAACATGCCTTACACCTGACCATCACGGCCACGCATTAACATGCCTTACACCTGACCATCAAGGCCACGGATTAACATGCCTTACACCTGACCATCACGGCCACGGATTAACATGCCTTACACCTGACCATCACGGCCACGGATTAACATGCCTTACACCTGACCATCAGTGCCACGGATTAACATGCCCCTAACACCTGATCATCAGTGCTACGGATTAACATGCCTTACACCTGACCATCACGGCCACGGATTAACATGCCTTACACCTGACCAAGGCCAGGGTTAATATGCCTTACACCTGACCATCAAGGCCACGGGTTAACATGCCTTACACCTGACCATCAAGGCTACGGGTTAACATGCCTTACACCTGTCCATCAAGGCCACGGATTAACATGCCTTACACATGTCCAAGGCCACGGATTAACATGCCTTACACCTGACCATCAACGCCACGGATTAACATGCCTTTCACCTGACCATCAGTTCCACGGATTAACATGCCTTACACCTGACCATCACGGCCACGGATTAACATGCCTTACACCTGACCCATCAAGGCCACGGATTAACATGCCTTACACCTGACCATCAAGGCCACGGATTAACATGCCTTACACCTGACCATCAATGCCACTGATTAACATGCCTTACACCTGACCATCAAGGCCACGGGTTAACATGCCTTACACCTGACCATCAAGGCCACGGATTAACATGCCTTACACATGTCGATCAAGGCCACGGATTAACATGCCTTACACATGTCCAAAGCCACGGATTAACATGCCTTACACCTGACCATCAAGGCAACGGATTAACATGCCTTACACCTGACCATCAAGGCCACGGATTAACATGCCTAACACCTGACCATCAAGGCCACGGATTAACATGCCTTACAACTGACCATCACGGCCACGGATTAACATGCCTTACACCTGACCATCACGGCCACGGATTAACATGCCTTACACCTGACCATCGAGGCCACGGATTAACATGCCTAACACCAGACCATCACGGCCACAGATTAACATGCCTTACACCTGACCATCACGGCCACGAATTAACATGCCTAACACCTGACCATCAATGCCACGGATTAACATGCCTTACACCTGTCCATCAAGACCACGGATTAACTTGCCTTACACCTGACCATCAAGGCCACGGATTAACATAACTTACACCTGACCATCACGGCCACGGATTAACATGCCTTACACCTGACCATCAAGGCCACGGATTACCATGCCTTACACTTGACCATCAAGGCCACGGATTAACATTCCTTACACCAGTCCATCACGGCCACGGATTAACATGCCTTACACCTAACCATCAAGGCCACGGATTAACATGCATTAGACCTGACCATCAAGGCCACGGATTAACATGCCTAACACCTGACCATCAGTGTGCCACGGATTAACATGCCTTACACCTGACCATCAGTGCCACGGATTAACATGCCTTACACCTGACCATCAAGGCCACGGATTAACATGCCTACACCTGACCATCACGGCCACGGATTAACATGCCTTACACCTGACCATCAGTGCCACGGATTAACATGCCTTACACCTGACCATCAGTGCCACGGATTAACATGCCTTACACCTGACCATAACGGCCACGGATTATTATGCCTTACACCTGACCGTCAAGGCCACGGATTAATATGTCTAACACCTGACCATCAAGGCCACGGATTAACATGCCTAACACCTGACCATCAAGGCCACGGATTAACATGCCTTACACCTGACCATCATCAGGCCACGGATTAACATGCCTTACACCTGACCATCAGGCCACGGATTAACATACCTTACACTTGACCATCAAGGCCACGGATTAACATGCCTTACACATGTCCAAGGCCACGGATTAACATGCCTTACACCTGACCATCAATGCCACAGATTAACATGCCTTACACCTGACCATCACGGCCACGGATTAACATGCCTAACACCTGACCATCAAGGCCACGGATTAACATGCCTTACACCTGACCATCAAGGCCACGGATTAACATGCCTTACACCTGACCATCAAGGCCATGGATTAACATGCCTTACACACCTGTCCATCAATGCCACGGATTAACATGCCTTACAATGTCCAAGTCCACGGATTAACATGCCTTACACCTGACCATCACGGCCACGGATTAACATGCCTTACACCTGACCATCAAGGCCACGGATTAACATGCCTTACACCTGACCATCAAGGCAACGGATTAACATGCCTTACACCTGACCATCACCGCCACGGTTTAACATACCTTACACCTGACCATCAAGACCACGGATTAACATGCCTTACACATGTCCATCAATGCCACGGTTTAACATGCCTTACACCTGCCCATCAAGGCCACGGATTAACATGCCTTACACGTGACCATCACGGCCACGATTAACATGCCTTACACCTGACCATCACGGCCACGGATTAACATGCCTTACACCCTACCATCAAGGTCACGGATTAACATGCCTTACACCTGACCATCACGGCCACGGATTAACATGCCTTACACCTGACCATCAAGGCCACGGATTAACATGCCTTACACCTGACCATCAAGGCCACGGATTAACATGCCTCACACCTGACCATCACGGCCACGGATTAACATGACTTACCTGACCATGAAGGCCACGGATTAACATGCCTTACACCTGACCATCAAGGCCACGGATTAACATGCCTTACACACCTGACCATCAAGGCCACGGGTTAACATGCCTTACACCTGACCATCAAGGCCACGGATTAACATGCCTTACCCCTGACCATCACGGCCACGGATTAACATGCCTTACACCTGACCATCAAGGCCACGGATTAACATGCCTTACACCTGACCATCAAGGCCATCAAGGGAAACAGCAGCCGCTGAAAGCCCCGGAATCCAAGCTGAGCTTCGTCAATGAGACATCAGGCGAACATGCCTTACACCTGTCCATGGATGCCACGGATTAACATGCCTTACACCTGACCATCAAGGCCACGGGTTAACATGCCTTACACATGTCCATCAAGGCCACGGGTTAATATGCCTTACACCTGACCATCAAGGCCATGGATTAACATGCCTTACACCTGACCATCAAGGCCACGGATTAACATGCCTTACACCTGTCCATCAATGCCACGGATTAACATGCCTTACACCTGACCATCACGGCCACGCATAACATGCCTTACACCTGACCATCAAGGCCACGGATTAACATGCCTTACACCTGACCATCACGGCCACGGATTAACATGCCTTACACCTGACCATCACGGCCCACGGATTAACATGCCTTACACCTGACCATCAGTGCCACGGATTAACATGCCTAACACCTGACCATCAGTGCTACGGATTAACATGCCTTACACCTGCCCATCACGGCCACGGATTAACATGCCTTACACCTGACCAAGGCCAGGTTAATATGCCTTACACCTGACCATCATCAAGGCCACGGGTTAACATGCCTTACACCTGACCATCAAGGCCACGGGTTAACATGCCTTACACCTGTCCATCAAGGCCACGGATTAACATGCCTTACACCTGACCATCAGTGCCACGGATTAACATGCCTTACACCTGACCATCAACGCCACGGATTAACATGCCTTTCACCTGACCATCAGTGCCACGGATTAACATGCCTTACACCTGGCCATCACGGCCACGGATTAACATGCCTTACACCTGACCATCAAGGCCACGGATTAACATGCCTTACACCTGACCATCAAGGCCACGGATTATCATGTCTTACACCTGTCCATCAATGCCATGGGGGTAACATGCCTTACACCTGACCATCAATGCCACGGATTAACATTTCTTACACCTGTCCATCACGGCCACGGATTAACATGCCTTTACACCTGACCATCAAGGCCACGGATTAACATGCCTTACACCTGACCATCAAGGCCACGGATTAACATGCCTTACACCTGACCATCACGGCCACGGATTAACATGCCTTACACCTGACCATCAAGGCCACGGGTTAACATGCCTTACACCTGACCATCAAGGCCACGGATTAACATGCCTTACCCCTGACAATCAAGGCTACGGATTAACATGCCTTACACCTGACCATCAAGGCCACGGATTAACATGCCTTACACCTGACCATCAAGGCCATCAAGGGAAACAGCAGCCGCTGAAAGCCCCGGAAATTCAAGCTGGCTTCGTCAATGAGACATCAGGCGAACATGCCTTACACCTGTCCATGGATGCCACGGATTAACATGCCTTACACCTGACCATCAAGGCCACGGGTTAACACGCCTTACACATGTCCATCAAGGCCACGGGTTAACATGCCTTACACCTGACCATCAAGGCCATGGATTAACATGCCTTACACCTGACCATCAAGGCCACGGATTAACATGCCTTACACCTGTCCATCAATGCCACGGATTAACATGCCTTACACCTGACCATCACGGCCACGCATTAACATGCCTTACACCTGACCATCAAGGCCACGGATTAACATGCCTTACACCTGACCATCACGGCCACGGATTAACATGCCTTACACCTGACCATCACGGCCACGGATTAACATGCCTTACACCTGACCATCAGTGCCACGGATTAACATGCCTAACACCTGATCATCAGTGCTACGGATTAACATGCCTTACACCTGACCATCACGGCCACGGATTA
>JADBJO010018708.1:17500-22500 GCA_016801955.1 Conus betulinus
TTTTTTTTTAATACAAAAGAAACTGGTCCGTTTTAAAACATTTTAGGTGTTCTGATTCTGACCTTTCCTCCCCTTTGAACTTTGATGAAAAGAAAAAAAAAATGTGTGTACAACTTGTTCGAACAGATGCTGCACTCCCCTACCCCCGACATGAGTTTCAACCTGTGATTGATTTGAATGACAATTGCGCTGTTAGTTAACAGTATTTGTCAATATCACCCACCTAGTCACCACCACCCCCCACCCCCGCCCCCCACACGTTTGTGGTGTGATTGGTTAATTAAACACAGTGAAAACAATTCACATTTTTGAGAACGTTACACTGATATCACGATTCATACCCCAGGTCTTCCCTTGAAATTAGTCTGCAATCATTGTTGTTGCTGTTTTTTAACGAAGATTACGAATGGCAGCCACTGCTGGTAAGAGTGTCGAATGAGTTGTTTTTCCTTCTGGTATTTCATGTGAACATACGGTGTCTACAGCACCGCGTTTGTCCCGTTAGGATAAGAACAGTAATGACCATGGTCTGTGGTGAGACGTTAAGAGAGAAGGGAAGGTTTAAGACTTCCACGGCCAAGAGTGCAGAGGAGAAGATCACCAAGACATCCAAAGGCACTCTAACTGTACAGAAAGATAAAGACACACCCCAAGGTGCAGGTAGGACCCAGAGAAGTACTGTCCTCGACTGCCGAACAAAGCAGATGGGAGCGATCCTGCACCAACCTTTGAAGCCTGCGCGGTGTTCACATAGGGTGCAGGCACACACAGGCCACTCCATTAACTCGTGAGGGGGGGCATAACTGCTCCCTGGCAGATGCCATTGTGTAATGGCCACTGGATGTGACACGACAGAACCTCCACGGGAGCGGTCCCATGGGTGTACCAGCCGTATTTCATGATTGCAGAGCCCACCGGCAAAAAAAAAAAAAACAAAACAAAACAACAACAACAAAGACACTTTGGTTGTGCAGGCTTCCCATGAAGGTACTACGCATTATTTAAGTATCAAGTGCCAGAGAATGTGTGCGGGCTGACATCCGGTGACTGCCAGGCCAAAGGTCTGATTATCTTCCAGGGGGCTGGAAGGGTATCCTGAGGACTCAGCGACAAGAACAGTGAGAAGCTGATCGCAGTGAGGAGCCGGGGATGAGTCACAAAGGAAACCTCCAGCAAGACAGCAGCACAGTTGTGATGTGCAGTTTTTCTCTCTCTCTCTCTCTCTCTCTCTCTCTCTCTCTCTCTCTCTCTCTCTCTCTCCGCAGGCCAAGAATGCCACTAACTTTATTTGTACATAAAACGACGTGGGTCACTAGGATTTTAAAAGAAAAACCTCTGAGTGGGCGAAAAAGTTTTGACCTGGAATGACAGAGCGCACAGAGAGCAGACATTACTGCATACATTCCTTTAGTCTTTGCAACACTTTCATCACCATTGTGATCCTTAAGTTCTTCTCTCTCTCTGGATTGGAATTAGTAAATGTCTGCTCGCCCGGAGGAAGTTTTCTTCTTCTTTTTTGAGGGGCAACTTTGGAAATGCTTCCTATCGTCTAAACTCGTTTTGAATGCAGAGTTTTTTTTTTCTTTTTCTGCCGCTGATTTTTCGGGGATAATCCTTTATACATAATACGTTTCTGAGGTACTAATTAAAGCTATGCTCTTTCTATTCCTGTTAATTTGCTTTTCTCCGACTATTGCCTCTTCTGTGCGTCCATCCTTCCTTTCCTCTGCCTGTCATTCGTGTAGACTGCCTATGTGTGGTTAAAGCAAGCAACATCCTTTGTAGTTTGTATGTCTGTATCTCTGTTTATTTGGGCCTGTCTGTTCCCATACCTCAGCTTTGTTCTCTTCTGTCTTTTCGTATTCTGTTAATTTTCTTCCCACCATACTTAAAGAGAACATCTCTGTATTCTTCCACTAAAGAGACCCGTTCTACTGTGATAAGAAAGACACGGGTGATGATGAAACAATCAGTCGCCGTTTGGAAAGGTCTGAAACATTCAGCTTACAGGCTGACGCTATGATCTATTGATTTTGAATAATTATGTTAAAGATGCTGTGCAATGAAATGGTATCCAAAGTATAGATGAGGTCAAACATTCCTCAACACACACACACACACACACACACACACACACACACACACACACACACCTCACTCACATACCCCTCACTCCCCCTCCTCCTCTGCCCCCCCCCCCCCCCCGCCCCCCCCCCCCCCCCCCCCCCCCCCCCCCCATTTATCCAATCCTTCCTCTCCTCCCCCCCCCCCCCCCCCCTCCCCCCATCCAATTTAACCTCACTCACACACGACCATCTGCACTCATAAATACCATCCTCCTTTTGTGTTTTGGACCGAAAGTTCACAGGATTACGCCGACGTCTTCTTCTCCATGTATGTCATGACTAAAATGTTATGGAATACATGTCATCCTATTTTTCGTCCACATTGATGCCGTCGTATCTTGTTTGACGTATCCATTTTGAATGTTCCAATGCTTGTGCCACCTGTCCATCACCCAGGCTACAATGTGCTTGTCTGATATCTTGTTTAGTGTCATAAAAAAACACGTTCTTGTTGAAACAAGTAAGCTGATTTCTTGTCTTGTCACTAGCTTGTTTCACAGGAAAGGAGCAAGTCATCTGTCTGAGCTGTATTTGGCAACATGTATGCATCTGCAGGTAGCTGTAGTCAGTTGGTTTCTGTAGTCAGCAATGTGTTGATAGCTGCACCCCAGCACCTTCACGAGTGTATTGAATGGTCCAGTCTGAGCGAAACGGAACTTCCTATTTGTGACAACTATTGCAGGTTGCATCATTTAACACACTTTTTTCTTATTACACATAGCACCAATATCATTAGGGATCAAAGTTTCTAAGAAAGGGACAGTTCTGTAGTAACATTAGAGTCCTGAAAATATTAATGACGATCTAAGGCCGTCACGATTCGGCGACATCTTCAGAAATGGCATGGACGAAGTTATCTTAACAATACTTAAGATTCTGCCAAGTTCAATAATTATGCTAATCTTTATACTGTCTGACAAAAGGTCAACAATGTTTCACTCACTCACACACACACACACACACACACACACACACACACACACACACACACACACACACACACGCACGTAAGCACGCACGCACGCACGCACGCACGCACACACACACACACACACACACACACACACACACACACACACACACACACACACACACACACACACACACACACACCATCTGCATGATTACACCGACTCATTTGTTTACACAATCAGATTTATTATCTCTGTCCGAAAGTTGGATTCGACATGGAAACAATTTGACATCTGACCTCATTGATGCCACGCATGCTTTGCTGCCATTTCCGAGTTCAGAAATGACACCTCAGAACACCTCTCCACTGACCAGCGTTTTGCCAGCTGACCCACAGAATGCATCAATTCCAGAAGGATGTACTCAAGGTAGATTTAGCGAATGGGAATATTTACCTTGGAATAACTCTGATAACATCATAAGTAAGGAAGCGGATGCATATGCGATAAGAGTCAGGACCAACATGCTGCTCGTCTTGTTTCTGATTGGCGGGCCTGCCAATGTCATCAACATGGCGGTGTTTTACCAACAAAGCCTGAAAGATCGTGTCAACCTGTTGCTGTTCTCGCTTTCCCTGGCTGACGAGCTCTACTTGGCAGTCAACATGGTGTACTATTTCCAAGAGTTTTGTTTTCAGTTTGTTGGAATAAAAACCGTCAGTCCCATCTTAGTGTTCCTTCTGAACAATCGCGTCACTGGTCTCCAAGGATTCACCTTTGTTTCCTTTTTGTTCTGTCAGCCATCATTGCCTGTGAGAGATGTTACTGTGTCTTCTGGCCGTTACAGTACCGGACTGTGATTCGCACCAGGACGTTGGCTCTCATCATCGTTGCTGTGTACGTGATTGTCCTAGGTCTCTACTTCATAGTAAGAATCAGACACTCTATCGTCTGCTTTTATGACCTGGACACCAAGACCAAGACAATGCTATACAGAAACAGTGACTTTTACACAAGCCACCAGGCCCTTGTGGACTACGTGGAAAGTATTGTCTTTGGGGTCGCGTTGCAGACTGGAATGGTGATGGTGGTGCTCTTAGCAACGGTAACGGTCATCACGGTGTCCAAACTTCGCCAGGGTAGCATGGCGCACAGAAACAGCGTCCTCCGTGTCTGGAGGAGAAGTAGCGCTGACTAAAATGCTGATTGGTACTTCTGTCCTGCTCATCGTGTGCGTGTCTCCTGGTCGTTTTCTCGGCATCGCCTCTTTGATCATTCCAGGAATGAATGCCGGAGGTCGCAAGGAGAACTTTTACGCGGCGGGTTTACGGGTATCCCAAACGTGCAGTTACATAAATTCCAGCGTCAATATCTTTGTATATTATGGAATGGGGTCTCGGTATAGAGAAACGTTCTGGTCGTTCTTTAAGAGGAAGTCGGGGGGAAAAGAAACGCGATAAGTAAAGCAATGACGTTTATTACGACCATCACATCTTTTGCGCGGAACATGTACAAGGGAAGACTAGTTAAGACGTTGAGAGAGCCAACGGCACAGTAGCCAGGTCTTAATTCATTACATAGTTGTCTTGAAATCGTTGAATTGTACGTTTCTTGTTATTACACAGTTGTCTTGAAATCGTTGAATTGTACGTTTCTTGTTATTACATATTTGTCTTGAAATCGTTGAATTGTACGTTTCTTGCTTGGTCCAGAGTCTTTCTCAATTGAACCAGCTTGTACTGTTTCTGTGCTCGTGACTGGTTTTCCACGGGCTAAAGCTATGCCTGTATCACCTGCACATATTTCATAACAGAGACAGTGTCATGAACAGTATAACTAATTCAAATAAAAAGATATATGGCCTACGAACATAACCTTGTGGTACTCCCAGACCGATCGATGTCTATCCCATGTGTAACAGTTTAACGAGTCCCTTGAGCATACAACTTTTAGAAGAGACACC
>JADBJO010018709.1:0-2500 GCA_016801955.1 Conus betulinus
AAAAAAACGCCACAGGTAAATGAATATAGAGAACACAAAAAAAAATATGTGAATTCAATCATAGAAAACCACATACAGCTCCTGGCAGGAGACAGAAGCCATACCAAGCGAATCAATGGATCGTAATAAAAACAGGCAGGTGAGATCGCCATAGACTGATAGAAAAACAACATAGACTGATAGAAAAAGGAAGGTGAGCTGATGATAAAAAAAAACACACTGTTGAATAGACTGATAGAAAATGCACACGTGTGAATAGACTGATAAAAAAAAAAAACATGTCACACACATGTGAATAGACTAATAGAAAACACACAGGTCAAGGGGTATCATAAAAAATACGCACAGTAAATGGAATAATCGAGAACAAAAAAAAGCTGAAATTCAATCAATGAGAAACCAACATACAAGCGCCTGGAGAGACAGAGACCATACACAACGAATAAGTGGATCGTGAAAACACCACATGCAGCTGAGATCGCAGACAGGACGAAACGGACAAATTCCATAGAACGAAAGGAAATCCGCGCGGATGGAATGTCACAGACGAGCACAGGGATGCTGCTGCTGATGCCGTTGGGAGTTTTTGCACATGATTCACCGGTTAGTACCATGTTATCACTTGTACACCCTTGGGTCACCACCATCCGTAAGGCCTTAGGAAAATCGGTGACATGAATCTGACGCAGGCCTTGAAAACAGTCGTCAGGGCAGTACCAAGCAAACGCACAAGGCCTTGAACTCAAAGACAACCGTTGCAGACACAAGCAACGGCGAGGCCTGATATCACAGACAGCCGTTGCAGACACAAGCAACGCGAGGCCTTAAATCGCAGACAACCGTTGCAGACACAAGCAACGCGAGGCCTGAAATCGCACACAACCGTTGCAGACACAAGCAACGCGAGACCTGAAATCAAGGACACACCGTTGCAGACAAGTTAAGCCAAGTCAAAACTCTTTATTGACGGTTGATGAAGAAGCTGTCATGCATATTTTTTAAAAAAAATGACACCCTGCCCTCATGAAAAGAAAGAAATAGAACGGGGAAAATTACAAACAACATTTCAAAAGCACGCAACTTCAAGCATACAAACATGAACATTTGTCAATTTACAACCTATCAAATGGTAAGAAACTATGGTTGGAACATCACTTTTAAAAAGCACAGAGAGAGAGAGAGAGGAGAGAGGAGAGAAGAGAGCGAGAGGAGAGAGAGAGAGAGAGAGAGAGAGGTGACCTTTAGGTGTGCATGGAGTTTCCATCACACACAGAAGCAACGTCAGGCTTGAAATCACTGAACAAGCCGTTGCGGACAGAAGCTTCTACCGCTTGCTGCATCTTGAGACATTGAAGCCGTTTCATGCATCCACATCCTATACAAGTTCCTCACCCCCCCAGCTAGCGGTCAGTGTCCTCCACAACCTTCCCCAGGTGCAAACTTAAACCCCCGAAATAACCAGTCCCCAAGGATGTTGCTGCAGCCGTGCACATCCTTTGCCATATGAGCTTAAAAGAGCTTCCCTCCCTCTCTCCTCCTCCCCCCCCCCCCCCCTCTCTCAGCGCACTGGCTCCTTCAAAGGCATGGATGGCATGTGTCAAGGTATTGGGAACCGTTGGGCATGACAGGCTTCGCTTTGAACTGCGGTGTCTTATGGCCAGTGAGATCATAAAAAGGGTATAATGCTTCGAACGCAGACAGGGAGAGCTGATTTCATGTGCTGGTGCCATAAAGGTTCGCCAAGACAACGGAAAGGAAACCACGATACGAGGTCAATACGTGCATCCCTCTTTGCGTGTCTTTCTACCAGACTGTGATTGGTGTTCTTGCAGGACGAGGATCTCTCTCTTCTCTCTCTCTCTCTCTCTCTCTCTCTCTCTCTCTCTCTCTCTCTCTCTCTCTCTCTCTCTCTCTCTCCTCCCTCCTCCCCTCTCTCTCCACCCTCTCTCTCTCTCTCTCTCTCTCTCTTCACTACTATAGGTACAGAAACCATAGGCCACAAGATTTAATTTGTAAACTATGTAAAGTTGTCGTGGAAAACGAAATGCATTTCTTATTATGCTGTCCAGTTTACAATAGCATAACAGAAAAGTTCATTGCTCAAAAGTGTCTCTCATAATCCAAATGGTTTTCGTTTTATCTCTCTTGTTGGCCTCAACGAACTGTTATACAGTCAGAAAATTAGCACTTTATATTGATGAAGCGTTTAAAGCAGGGCAGATTGCTATAACTTGAATGTATATTTATGTGTGTGTGTAATGATGTTAATATGTATTTGTTTTTTTGTTCCCCTCCTCTTCCAAAGAGGGCCTTGGCCTTATGGAATAAAAATTTCATTTTCATTTCATTTCATCTCTCTCTCTCTCTCTCTCTCTCTCTCTCCCCATATGGAAACTCTCTCTGTGTCTCTGTCTCTGTCTGTCTGTCTGTCTCTCCACATAGAAATGCAATGAGACATCGCTTTTGTGTTTCGTTAGTTGTGTAGTAAAACAAAGTAGGA
>JADBJO010018709.1:7500-10000 GCA_016801955.1 Conus betulinus
TTGGAGGCCTGCGCTGTGTTGACGATGGGTACAGGCACGCGCAGGACACTCCATTAAGATATCAAGGGACATAACTGCTCCTGAACAGAGGTAAATCAGAGACTACAGGATGCAACTCATAACAGCTTAAAGTAGCGTCCCATGGGTGTACCAGCCCGTATTTCATGACTGCAGACCCACCGGCGAAAAACACCACCCTCCCAGCTGTCGAGCACACCCCACAGACCCCCAACCACCCCTGCCCACGGATAGATGAAGACAGTGCCACTCCGGACACAGCCAAGAGAATTGAAGAAGAGGGTCTCGTGGCCACGATTTAGCAGATGTCTGACCTACGCATTAGCCCAATGCGCTGGTTAGACTTTGAGTGTCTACCTAACAAAATAAGGGAACTACAAAATACGGTTATTGCTTGCACTAGTCTTTCGTCTTTCTACACTGAGAATCTGTTCTTGGCAAAACGCTGACGTCATTCCTCTCTCTGTATCTACGTATATACAGGGAGGTATTTCTGTTTTGCTGGCTCATTGTGTCAGGAGAAAAGAATTGGGCCACAGGTGTGGTGACAAAGGAGCCGATGGCTGCTTCTACTTTCATATACAGAAGGTCTTCAGGACTAGCAAAGGTAGACGTGGGCGGGTGGGAAAAGTTGCTGGTGGTGGTGATGGTGGAGGAGACAGTGGTGAGGACGGTGGTAGAGGTGATGATGGTGGAAGGGTGTGTCTCTCTCGGTCTCTCTGCCACTGCATATATATATATATTGCATCTCTTATGAGATCCAAAGCACTCAGACTGTTCCATATCTTTTGATCTCCCTTGCATCATTGAATGGATCCTCAAGCATAGGTTCAAAGACTGTCCCTTACATTTTATATTGTTTGCATAATGCTTTTTAGTTTTTCAGCACTTTTTTTTTCCTCTCCACACTTTCGTTTTGTTCCATTTACTACCCTTTGCTGGCTGCTTTGGGGTGCTGTTGGATTCTTTTTGAACCCTAATCTTTGCCAAGTCATTACTATAATGACTTAAGAATTGTTAGCTGCCCTTGTTTTTCCCCCACTACTTAATTGTTCAGCTATATATATCGACGAGGAGGAAATGGATATAATTGTTCAGCATTATATATATATATATATATCTTTCGCTGTTTCTGTCTTTCTATCTCCATCAGTGTGTGTGTGTGTGTGCGCATGAGAGAGAGAGTGTATGACTCTTCCTCAGAGAGACTCCTACATCTGTGGTAAATCCAGCTAAGGGAATTATAAGCGCTAAGTAAGCAACGGGGGAAAAAAAAACCCACAGAAGTAAAAAGAGAAGTCGGTCAATAACACATGTTGAGAAAATGAGAGGGGTAATGGTGTGTGTGTGTGTGTGTGAGCGAGAGAGAGATACTGGCGGGGGTGTGTGCGCGCGTGTGTGTGTATGTGCAGCGAGCATACGCGTGCACGTTTTTGTGTGTAGTTGCGTGCGTGCGTGCATTTCTTTCTCTCTGTCTGTGCGCGCGCGTGTGTATTTGTGCGTGCATGCGTGTGCATATGAGAGAGATTAACGCAGAAAAAAAATGAACGGACAGAATGAAGAAAAAGAAAAAAAGAGAAGAAGTGGAAGATCAAAAATCCAAAGAGATGGAGGATAAGGAAGACCAGGTTGAAGAGGAAGAAGGAAAAAAGAGGAGACGGAGGAGGAGGAGGAGGAGGAGGAGGACGATGAGACAGAGGAGGAGGAGGAGAAAGAGGAGGGGGAAAAAGAGGAGGAGGGGGAAGAGGAAGACAAGGAGGAGAAAGACGAGGAGGAGGAGGAAAAGGACATGGAGGAGGAGGAGGAGGAGGAGGAGGGCGAGGAGGAGGAGGAGAAGGAAATAGAGAAGGAAGTGGATGTAAATCAAGCAAAGAAACAAAACTGTTTAGGCAAGGGAGGCAAGGAGCAGAAAGCGCAGAGAGAGAGAGAGAGAGAGAGAGAGAGAGAGAGAGGGAGCAGAAGCAGAAAAGAAGAAAAGACAATAAAAAAGAAAAAAAAAAGAAAAAAGGGAAAACGGAAGAAGGAGAGAAGAAGAAGAAGCCAGCCGTCGGTGCCAGAAGTTGGCATTGTCCTGTTGACCTTGCCACCATTCCAGGGCGGACTGTCTGTATGCTGAAATGCCCTGTAGACCTAGGGGCTGAAGACAGACAGAAAGTAGAAGAACAAGAATGAATAATAAAAAAAAATGTTCATGGACATGCGCCTGAAGGAAACCGGCAAAAGTAGTGGAAAGAACGACAAGAAACAACAAACAAACAAACGAACAAACAAACAAACGAACAAACAAACAAACAGACGAGGAAAGGTGAAAAAAAAAAAGCAAACAATGTTTGAATTCAATTTACTGGTCCATCACACCTGTATATGTATCTGAGATGAGAGAGAGAGAAGAGAGAGAGAGAGAGAGAGAGAGAGAGAGAGAGAGAGAGAGAGAGAGAGAGAGAGAGAGGAGAGAGAGAGAGAGAATTTCATAGAGAGAATT
>JADBJO010018709.1:15000-20000 GCA_016801955.1 Conus betulinus
CAGATTGATCATGAAATGAGTTGAATTTCCATGATGTGGCTTCCACGTCATGATGACTTAACTTATCTAAATTTGATTATACATGTTGGTATTGTTCAGTTACCTATCGCCACCCTCCCCCCTCATCGTCCCCATGTGAATGGGCACAAAGCCTAACACATTAAAATATTTTTGTTCGTTCGTTCGTTCGTTCTCTCTTCTCTCTCTCTCTCTCTCTCTCTCTCTCTCTCCTCTCTCTCTCTCTCTCTCTCTCTCTCTCTCTCTCTCTCTCTCTCTCAAGATCTCGTCTTGGCTTAAAGGACCCGAATATGAATAGCAGATACAAAGAAAATATCAAAGCATGTCCTTTTTGTAACCAACTTGAGAACGAACTCCACTTTCTATTAAGATGCAATGCTTATATGCCTTTCAGAGAAAAAAAAATACATACTGAGCACAGACAATTTCAGAACGTGAACTCTGTTGAACTAAAACAATTACTTGCAAACGAAAATGTGCATATAACAAGAGATATTGCTATGTATATTCACTATGCATTGAAAAAAAAAAAGAGAAGAACTCGTATCTCACAGTATGAATAATTAGTTACCCTCATCATACTAGCATTATTAGTACATCGAAAAATACACTTTTGTTGTCACTTCTCTTTTTTTTCTCTTATGTGGTGCACTGCACCTCATATTGTTATAGGCCGGAGGCCTGAAACAACAAAATTGTGTTTAATTGTGTTCAATTGTGTTCAGTTGTTCTCTCTCTCTCTCTCTCTCTCTCTCTCTCTCTCCTCTCTCTCTGTGTGTCTCTCTCTCTCTCTCTGGTTCCCCAATCCTCTTCCCACTATCTTGCTCTGTCTCTGTCCTCCTAGTTTACATCCGCCCGCGGACCCCTCTCCTCTTCAAGCAAAAAAAAAAAAAAAAAAAAAAAAAAAAAAAAAAAAAAAAAAAAAAAAAAAATCCCGAAAGTGCAGACTAGCTAGCACGTTTCCTATCTACGCCGAGTGTGAGTGAGAGAGAGAGAGAGAGAGAGCGAGAGAGGAGAGAGAGAGAGAGAGAGAGAGAGAGAGAGAGAGAGAGAGAGAGAGAGAGAGAGAGAGAGAGAGAGAGAGAGAGGGCTGATCCTAAAACCAAGAGAAATAAAAGCGACATGATCCTCACATCTTTTTTTTTCCCTGCAGGAAACTCTCAAGGGATGAGTTATGCCCTTGCCTTCTATTTGAATGATGCTGTTGGGTTTTATTCCCCTGTTTATTTTATCATGCTTCCGCTTCCCCAGTCAGAGGAATTATGCCGGTGTGATGTTTTTGCTTTGTGGGTTTGTTTGTGTGTGTTCGTTCGCATTTCGTATCATAGCGTAAACCTTCTCCAATGTCAGCAGGTCAGAAAAAGAAATGACACACTTATGGCACTTCTCCTCCCACACACACCCACACGCACGCACACGACGCACACGCACACCACACACACACACACACACACACCACACACACACACACACACCTACACACACAGACAGAGAGACAGACAGACGGACAGACAGACAACACACAACAGACAGACAGACGACAGACAGACACACACACACACACACACCACACACACACACACACACACACACACACACACACACACACACACACTCACAACCGTTCTATTATCACGATTAGTGGAAAGACGTTAAATAAATGACACACACACACACACACACTCGCACTGAGGTCGACTGATTGTCACATGCACTAGCTGAATTCACATTAGGAAAATTACAAGTGTGAACAGTTTCTAACGTAAAACAAAACAAAACAACAACAACAAAACAATGAACAAAAAAAAAAACTGAGCTAAAACTACTGAATAATTTCGATTAAAAGTGGAAATTTGATAGTTTTAAAAACCTAATAACTACACTAATCATTGTGAACACTCTCTCTCATTCTCTCTCGCTCTCTCTCTCTCTCTCTCTCTCTCTCTCTCTCTCTCTCTCTCTCTCTCTCTCTCTCAGCTTCCTCGACATATCTCTCTCCTCCCCCAGTCCCCCCTCCCTCCCCCACGCCATTCCTTATCTGTCGTCTCTGCATTTTTATGAATAATGCATACACGGCAGACATTTAACAAGAACAACTCAAACACCCCGCCCATCCCCGAAGAAGTTGGAGTACGGCTGCCTTAACTAATGCCTGAAACAAAAAAACGGTCATACATACACACAAAACTCCACTCCCTTTGTGTTAGGTAGATGGGATTTTTTTTTTCCTTGCCTGTCTATACAGAGAGTGTCCCCAGGAGTATCAGTCTGCGTACGCGGGAAAAAAACAAACAAACAAAAAAAAAAACCAACAGAAAATAGCAACCCCCCCCTCCCCACCCGCTGAAATTCCTTTCCATATACACCATACTACCACGTTTCCCACGCCGTGTGGGGAATGCCAAAAACCTTTACCGTCTGTGATTGAGACATTGCAGTCAATGATTCATTTCGTTGCTGAGACTTTGGGTTTCACAATCCCATGGAAATATGCCATGAAGTGGTTTTCGCATTGATATCCTCCATTCGGATAGGTCTGTCTCTCTGCCTCTCTAACTTTGCCTGCCTGTCTGTCTGTTTGTCTGTCTGCGTTTCTGTATTGGTGGGCGTCAGAGAGAGAGAGAGAGAGAGAGAGAGAAAGATAGAGATAGAGAGAGAGAGAAAGAGAAAGAGAGCGAGAGAGAGAGGAGAGAGAGAGAGAGCTAGAGAGAGAGAGAGAGAGATCGAGAGAGAGAGAGAGAGAGAGCTCTACAACAATGAAAGATGAAAAGAGATAAACTCCTCACATCTTTTTAGTGTGGCAAACACACAGGGCTGATTGATGTCGGTGCATTCTTTTGGAATGATGTTGTGGGTTTTTCATTGCCATGTTTATATTTTCAGAATTTTTTGCGCTTTTTTCTAGCCTGCTTTTCTAGCATTGCTATGTCTGGGCAACATCACCGCTTTGTTCTTTTATTCGTATGCTCGTTCGTATCTTTGTAGCATAGTTAATGCCTTATATTGAAGATTGATAGGTAGGAAAGGAAAAAACAGAACAAGAATAAGATAAGAGACAAGAACAAGAGAACGGAACAACAACAGCAACAACAACAACACACTCACATACACACACACGCGCGCACATACACACAACGCTCGCGCACGCGCGTACGCACTCACGCAGACATACGCACACACAGACACACACACAGAGACCCCTCAGAC
This sequence comes from Conus betulinus, assembly GCA_016801955.1. Classification (NCBI taxonomy): domain Eukaryota; kingdom Metazoa; phylum Mollusca; class Gastropoda; order Neogastropoda; family Conidae; genus Conus; species Conus betulinus. The sequence goes on from JADBJO010018709.1 coordinate 18,226, forward strand.
ACACACAACACCAGACACACACACAGACACACAGACACACAGACAACACACACACACACACACACACACACACACACACACACACACACACACACACACACACACACCACACAACACACACATGCACGCACGCACGCAGCACGCACTACACACACACACACACACACACACACACAGACACACACACACACACACACACACACCCACACACACCCACCACAACACACACACACAACACACAACACACACACACACACACACACACACACACACTCACTCACTCACACTGAAAAAGCTCGAACTGAAAACAATTTATCAAATTGGTTGTTGTATTGACATTTAACAAATTAACCATGCACTATTATCAAAAAAAGCAAAGTATTAAAAAAAAAACAAAAGCGGAACAAATTCTACGTCATAAAAGCTGACAAAGTAGTCTTCAGGGGATCTCTCTGTTTCTCTCTCTCCTCTTTCTCTCTCTCTCTCTCTCTCTCTCTCTCTGTTCTGTGGTGTGCGTGTGTGTGTGTGTGTGTGCGTGTGTGTGTGTGTGTGTGTGTGTGTGTGTGTGTGTGTGTGTTTGTGTGTGTGTGTGTGTGTGTGTTTTCTCTCTCTCTCTCTCCTCTCTCAGCGATCTCAGCCATCTTCTCTCTCTCTCTCCTCTCCTCTCCTCTCTCTCTCTCTCTCTCTCTCTGGCGTTGGTAGACTGACCTCATTAGGCAGGACATTTATTTATATCACCGGGGAGCTGGTCAGAGTGCCCTCAAGCAGACGTGCATGCTGATGTCACGAATCTCGCCAGTTCCAGTTCCTGGATGTTGACACCAGTGACACATGTGCCAAAAGGGTCGTCTTGGGTGTCGCGGAGGATGACGTCACTTTTGTCATGTTCAGACCTCTTCATGGAGCAGATGATCTCCCCGTCATGGGAGACAGTCACTCTGTTGGACCACCTCGTCGGTTTTGGTTTTGGCTTGTGCAGACGGTCTGCTGGGAGGTCGTCGTTGAGACACACCACCTTTCAGAAAAAAACATCTTTGAACATCTTTCAGACACACCTGTTTGAACATCTTTCAGAAACACACTGTTTGAACATCTTTCAGACACACTTGTTTGAACATCTTTCAGACACCTTGTTTGAACATCTTTTAGAAACACCTGTTTGAACATCTTTCAGGCCACACTTGTTTGAACATCTTTCAGAAGACATCTTGTTTGAACATCTTTTAGAACACCTGTTTGAACATCTTTTCGGCCACACCTGTTTGAACATCTTTCAGAAGACAGACACACCTGTTTGAACATCTTTCAGAAGACACACCTGTTTGAACATCTTTCGGCCACACCTGTTTGAACATCTTTCAGAAGACACACCTGTTTGAACATCTTGCAGACACACCTGTTTGAACATCTTTCAGAAGACACATCTGTTTGAACATCTTGCAGAAGATCACCTGTTTGAATATCTTTCAGAAGACACACCTGTTTGAACGTTTTTCAGAAACAACCTGTTTCAGAAACACCTGTTTGAACATCTTTCAGAAACCCTGTTTGAACGTCTTTCAGACACACCTGTTTCAACATCTTTCAGACACATCTGTTTGAACATCTTTCAGACACACCCTGTTTGAACATCTTTCAGAACACACACCTGTTTGAACATCTTTGAAGAAGTTTTTCTCTGAGAGTTTATGTTCAACATTAAGGCAGCCATTCATTTTCCAGATGAAAATTAGACCACAACAGGGCGGGGCGTCTTGCTTTCCAGGTTTGGATAC
>JADBJO010018709.1:27500-30000 GCA_016801955.1 Conus betulinus
GAGAGAGAGAGAGAGAGAGAGAGAGAGAGAGAGAGAGAGAGAGAAGAGAGCGAGAGAGAGCGAGAGAGAGGGGAGAGAGATGGCCCATATAGAATGTCAATGAATACCAACTCATCGTGTCGTTCCATGGTATTGTGGAAGCGTAGTCTCGCTATAAAAATGGATAATCTACAGGACGACGTAATAACACGGCTGAAAGCTTTGCACGTGCGCTCGCGCGTGGACAGCGGCTGGCTGGTGCGGATCTTTCTATCCTTCTTTTTTTTTTTTTTTTATTTCAGTTGATCTCATAAAATTATATGGCGTGTCTGAACAAGAAAGACGAGAAAAAGAGGAGACGGTTGGGAGTATGTAGGGCGAAGGCAATCATCAGAGAGAGAGAGAGAGAGAGAGAGAGAGAGAGAGAGAGAGAGAGAGAGAGAGAGAGAGAGAGAGAGAGCGCTCCAAAACGATGAAAGGAAAAAAAAAACCGGAAAAGCCCGTTGCATCTTTTAAGTGTCGGAAACTCACTACTGAGCTGATTGATGTCTAGGCCTTGTATTGGAATGGTGCTGTGGGATTTTATTGCCTTGTTTATTTTTTTCTTCATCCTTTTTCGTCCTTTCTTGCATGAATATTTCTGGGCAACAGCACTGCTTCGCTGTTTTTGTTCGATCGCTGGTACGTTCTCATTTTTGTGGCCAGGTTTAACGCCCTGTACAAAGCCAACAGGGAAAAACACGCGCTGGCATGCACATGCACGCACGCACGCACGAACACACACACACACACACACACACACACACACACACACACACACACACACACACACACACATACACACACGCACATACGTACGTACACACGCACGCACGCACACACGCACGCACGCACGCACGCACGCAGACATGCACTCGCATGCACTCTCGGCAGCACATGCATCCATGTACGAACACACACACACACACACACACACACACACACACACACACACACACACCACACACACACACACACACACACACACACATTGAAAACAGTTTATTACATTAGTAGTGCAGGCATTAAATAAATAAAGTATAAACACATTTATGGGCAAACAAAAGGAAAATAAAACGACTGCATCTTAAAATCGATCCTCTCTGTCTCCTCCTCCAGCTCTCTTAAAATCTTAGTAAATAGTCTCTCTCTCTCTCTCCTCTCTCCTCTCTCTCATCTCTCCCTCTCTCTCTCCTCTCTCTCCCTTCTCTCTCTCTCTCTGACCCTCCTCCCCTCTCTCCCTCTTCTCTCTCCTCTCTTCCTCCCCTCCCCCCACCCCCCCCTAGAAAGTAACATCGGTCATCCCGCACCTTTAATTCTCTCCCACCACTCGGCCCTCCTTGTTTCTCTTCTCTCTCTTTGCGGGTCAAACATGGCATAAATGTAACAAAGCATCTTTAAGAAAAAAAAAAAGAAACAAGAGCCAAATCCAGCCCGTTTTTCAGAGCGCATGTGCACGTGCAAGAATTTGACCAGATGCGATTGTGTCATTGTGATGAATTATTCATGTCTGTGTTGGACCCCCCCCCGTTTCAACAACACCATAGATCTAGGCAATGAAGCGACACTCACTTGGCACTCTCTGTTCAGACACAGGACGTCTTTGTATTATGCCTCTCTTGCCTTCCCCCCTCCATCTCCTCCCTCTCCTTCTCTCTCCTACCCTCTTCTCTTCTTCTTCTGCTCTCTCTCTCCTCTCTCTCTCTCTCTCCTCTCCTCTCTCTCTCTCTCTCTGTCTGTCTCCTTCTTATACTGATAGGAATAAGTGAGACTCTCTCGCTGTCACTGTGTGTTTCTCTCACGGTCTCTCCCTCTCTCTCTCTCTCTCTCTCTCTCTCTCTCTCTCTCTCTCTCTCACGCCTACCATTATAATAATAATACCATAAAAGAGAGAGAGAGACAGAGAGAGAAAGAGAGAGAGAGAGAGAGAGAGAGAGAGAGAGAGAGAGAGAGAGAGAGAGACCGAGAGAGAGACCGAGAAAGTTAGTGTAAGTTCTAGGTATATAATATTCGGGACATTTAAATGGAACGAAGCACCTAGTGCATATTATATATCGCAAGAGTGGCATGTTCTCTCTTCCATTGAAATTCCCCTGTGTCTGCATTAATCAATTACAAGTGTATTCAACTGCATCTGACCAAAACTGATGCAGGTACATAGGTACCATTTAGATGTGATATATCTTTTTCTTTTTACAAATTTCGTCTTAAGATTCCTCAACAGTATATAATGATAGTACTTTTTTGTACTCCCAGTTCTTATAGAACAGGGAGTACTTTAGAATGGGAACGAAGAAATGCTGTCTGTCTGTCTGTGGTCAAAATGTGTTCCACTCACTCCGGACAAAAAACTACTGGGCCAATCTTTCTGAAAATGTGTAGGCATGTTCATTATGGGTCACGGAGTATGCCCAATGTTTTTATTTTACCGTTATATCCGTTACTAACGGCTATAACGGCCCATAATGGTTGTTCCTCTCTT
>JADBJO010018710.1:0-10726 GCA_016801955.1 Conus betulinus
GATCAGAAAGCTGGCAGACTGAAAGGTGCTGTTCTGACAGTAGGGACTGGAAGACCTCACTGTGATCAGAAAGCTGGCAGACTGAAAGGTGCTGTTCTGACAGTAGGGACTGGAAGACCTCACTGTGATCAGAAAGCTGGCAGACTGAAAGGTGCTGTTCTGACAGTAGGGACTGGAAGACCTCACTGTGATCAGAAAGCTGGCAGACTGAAAGGTGCTGTTCTGACAGTAGGGACTGAAGACCTCACTGTGATCAGAAAGCTGGCAGACTGAAAGGTGCTGTTCTGACAGTAGGGACTGGAAGACCTCGCTGTCATCAGAAAGCTTGTAGACTGAAAGGTGCTGTTGTAACAACAGGGACTGGAAGACCTCACTGTGATCAGAAAAAGCTTGCAGACTGAAAGGTGCTGTTGTAACAGCAGGGACTGGAAGACCTCACTGTGATCAGAAAGCTGGCAGACTGAAAGGCACTGTTGTAACACAGCAGGAACTGGAAGGCCTCACTGTGATCAAAAAAGCTGGCAGACTGAAAGGGACTGTTGTAACAGCAGGAACTGGAAGACCTCATTGTGATCAAAAAGCTGGTAGACTGAAAGGTGCTGTTGTAAAGTAGGGACTGGAAGACCTCACTGTGATCAGAAAGCTGGCAGACTGAAAGGTGCTGTTCTAACAGTAGGGACTGGAAGACCTCCAGTGTCAGAAGAAGAGACTGAGTGGTGCAGAGTGCAACGCCAGTGATGATGACGTGTGAATAAATAATCAGTCATTAAAACGTCATGAACATCGGCTCAGTTATGTTATGTTGTATATTGTTATGTTATCTGGCAGGTTAGGATGATGTGAGAATGTACATCAGTCATGACAACCGGCTCAGTGGCATTGTTATTTTACCCTGGCTGGTTAGGACCCTTCATCAGGATCTGAACCATAGACATGCAACACATTGAATGGTTTTGTCTGGGGGTCCCGTGTCGTGTTCACCACAAAATGTGAACTATAATCACTGGACAACATTCAAGTTTTCAGAATTGAAGCAACAGTTCTGTGCCACAGCGGCTTTCAGTCGCACAGTCGGGTTTGAAGATTGACTTTCTTTTAAAACAGGGATTTTGTAGATTTTTTGCTTGATTCAGGGGTTTATTTCCTGACTCTGCTCCAAGAAACTGCTCGCCAAGTCAAGCCGAGGTTGTTGGTTTAAACGCTGCATTTCAATCTCTCATCAAAGGCTGTCATTTCTTTCATCACACACCAATCATGGCCTTTGCGTCGGTGAGTCAGTTGGAGTTTCAAAAGTGCCCTTAGTGTCCAGACCTTTAGGGCAAGATAGCAGATTAATGGCGGAGAGTCGCAATGTTCAGCATTAGATAGAAGAAAAAATCACGATGAAGAACGATACACAACGACCTGAGCGTACACACTAACTGCCAAAGTGGAGGCCCAAGAAAAGGGCTTTTCTTTATTTTCGGGGTGAGGAGAAGATGGGGTCAGGGGAAAGGGTAGTGGTGGTGGTGGTGGTGGTGGTGGTGGTTCCTGTCAAGATAAGTTTCTTTGGTTGGTTGGTTTTGATCTTATCACGGACGGACACATTCGGGAGTGGATTCTAAGATCTGATCGGTTTTGAACAATATGCTGCACATCTATCTATCTATCTATCTATCTATCTATCTATCTATATATATATATATAGAGAGAGAGAGAGAGAGAGAGAGAGAGAGAGAGAGAGAGAGAGAGAGAGAGAGAGAGAGAGGAGAGAGAGAGAGAGAGAGCGCTTACGTGCCTTTAATGGGCAAACGCTTTTTTCTTCATTGCATTGCAAGTTCAAAAACACTGTTTGTAATAACGCGTGCGTGTGCGCGCGCGCGGGCGCGCGCGCGTGCGTGCGTGTGTGTGTGTGTGTGTGTGTGTGTGTGTGTGTGTGTGTGTGTGTGTGTGTGTGTTGTGTGTGTGTGTGTGTGACAGAGACTGAGACAGAGACAGAAATGTTCAAACCAATACACTTTAGACACTGCTGGCAGTGAGTACAGCTTTTAAAAAATCGGGTGGGTGGATAGAGGATGTGTAGGTGCCAGGGGACTAAATGGTTTGAAAGGTCGAATCAGAGGAAGAGGTGAGGGAGAATGGAATTACAGATCAACAAAAAAAACAATCGGTCATCGCTACATCCCTAAAGCTGAGACCAGCTCTGCCCTGCTGACCGCTATGTACAACATCTGTGGCAGGGGGGGGGGGGGGGGGGGGGGGGGGGTTATTATCGTACACCAGCTCGTTAACGAGGTCGCTTTGTTGCCTGCCCCTTACCCCTGCATGACGTCATTGCTCTTCGTCCTTCATCATCAGTAGGCTGTATTCAGCACACGCGATTCAAAATAGGCACATTTCCTCTCGTCATTCAACTTGTCTTTTCATTGCCTGTTCACATCAATGTGAAATGACATGTCAAACTTTTCCCCCACTTTCAAACTTCCCATGTTTGTCTTGCATGGAAAATCCAGAGTGCAGATTAAGTTAAAAAAAAAAACAAAAAAACTTTTGTTAGCGAAATACAAAAAAAATAGCATTAGCGTAATAAATGATAAAAAGAAAAGTCTAGAAGGATTCTGCACATGTGTAGGTCCTCCCTTTTTGTGCACACACACACGCACGCACGCACGCACGCACGCACGAGCACACGCACGCACGCACACGCGCACACACACACACACACACACACACACACACACCACACACACACATACACACACACACACACACACACACACACACACACACACACACATGCTAAAAAAAAACAACTTACATTAGGGGAACTACAATCATGTTTAAAAGCTAAGCAAATGGCTTGAGGGAACAACATAGTCATGATTAATTGTTTGCGCAAATGATTAATCGCTTGGGTCATCTAATCATGGTTAATAACTTTCGAGACAGCTTTAACGGGGGGTTGCATAGCATAATTATACTCAATATTGATTGCTTGCGAAGAAAAAACATGAATAGGTTAAAAGCTGAGGGAAAATCTAGCCAAGGTCAGTAGCTTGAGCCAAAAAAGAAACTCTTAATGGATTGGGGAGAAAAGAAGCCTGGTCAAATCAGGCAGAGGGCCATGGGAATCGGCATTCCAGAGTCATTCAGGAGACTAGAACTGGAACTTTGAGTCCCAGCCACTAACAGAAACTGTCTTTCCTAATGGCATCAACTCAATCCACTTTCCTCAAGTTGTGTGTATGGTGGAACTGGCAGCAAGTTGGTCTGATTCTTTGCTTGACGAGGACTCTGCAGTCCTAGCCAGTCCTTCCCTTCTCCTGCACTCGCTGCGGCATTGCCTGAGGGGACCAGGATGTCTGAACACCGGAATACCACACTTCCTTCACCTTTCCCAGGGGCACGCCAACGATGACAGCAGGGGTCTCAATGTTAGTCAAGAGGTTATACTTTCAGGTGCTAATACTTGGTCATGTTCAGGCTTGGTACTCCAAAGCGTCTCTCTCTCTCTCTCTCTCTCTCTCTCTCTCTCTCTCTCTCTCTCTCTCTCTCTCTCTCTCTCTGCGCAAGTGTGCGCGCGCGCGCGCGCGCGTGTGTGTGTGTGTGTGTGTGTGTGTGTGTGTGTGTGTGTGTGTGTGTGTGTGTGTGTGTGTGATTGTGTGTGTGTGCATGCATGCGTGCCAGCTTTGTGTATGTGTGCGCGCGCGCGCGCGCGTGTGTGTGTGTGTGTGTGTGTGTGTGTGTGTGTGTGTGTGTGTGTGTGTGTGTGTGTGTGTGTGAATGATAGTAGTTTGTATTATGTACATTGGAAGTCGAGCACTGGTTAGCTGTAGATGAGACAATCTAACAGCATTCACATTTTGACAAGCGACTGTCGACTTGAACTCATTGTCATTGTTGGTGCTGTTTTACATGATATTCCTGGAAACAAAAGAAGATTAAGCATCAAAAAACTTTTCCTCGAAAACCGGGCTGAGCGGTAGATACTCTATCTGTTTATTTTCTGCATCTTCCATTTCACAAAGAGAAACTAGACGGATGGAGGATCAACGGATGGTAGTCCCTCAGTGTCAGTAAATCAACAACATTGAGACAGCAGTAACAGAGACGGAGTGAATGTGACTCATGGAACGGACAGTAAGGAGGCAGACATGACAACTGAGACAGAAAACATGAATGTCGCGGGCTCTAGATGTCTGAAAATGACTAGGGGAAGGTAAGGCCGTTTTTTGTTTTTTCCGTCTGCATCAACTACGAACTCATCTGCATCTGGCTTCTCTAACGACAGGCGCACAGATTTTGTGACAAGTCCTCCATTCCAAAGACCTGGGAGGTTGGCCGAAGTACCAGTAATACAGATGGTAAAGGCGAGGACTGGTGGAAACTGAGGAGAATTCAGGGACCAGGTGAAGTACCAGTAATGCAGATGATAAGCGAGGATTGGTGGAGATTGAGGGGAATTCAGGAACCGGTTTGAAGTACCAGTAATACAGATGGTAAAGGCGAGGACTGGTGGAACTGAGGGGAATTCAGGGACCAGGTGAAGTACCAGTAATGCACATGATAAGCGAGGATTGGTGGAGATTGAGGGGAATTCAGGAACTGGTTGAAGTACCAGTAACACAGATGATAAAGCGAGGACTGGTGGAAACTGGGGGGAATTCAGGAACTGGTTGAAGTATCAGTAATGCAGATGATAAAGGCGAGGACTGGTGGAAACTGGGGTGGAAGGGAAACTGGGGAAGGGACCAGGTAAAGTACCAGTAATGCAGATGATAAGCGAGGATTGGTGTAATTTGAGGGGAATTCAGCGACTGGTTGAAGTATCAGTAATGCAGATGATAAAGGCGAGGACTGGTGGAAACTGGGGGGAATTCAGGAACTGGGTGGACAAGATGGAGACATGGAATAGACACAAGGCTGGACTCTGCTTCGTTTTGAGAGAGAGGAGAGAGAGAGAGAGAGAGAGAGAGAGAGAGAGAGAGAGAGAGAGAGAGAGAGAGAGCGAGAGAGATCGTGCCGAAAACCGTGTCAGCAACGTATTTGTAAAAAACACTGTACATCAAATAATTTTTTCATATGTAATGACCCGGAAAGGAGGCTGACAAGAACATTTTATGGACCTGTTCTTTCTCTTTCTTCCATGGTATGTGCAGAAAAAAAAAAGAAAGAAAGAGAAAGAGAGAAAGACAGAAAGAAAGGAAGGAAGAAAGAAAGACAAAAAAAAGCAAAGATGGAAACATTTGAAGCGCTGAAAAGGAAAGAATATAAAAACAAAAAGAAAAAAAGAAAGAAGCAAAACATTCGATCCATCACATCGAGAAACAGAGAGAGAGAGAGAGAGAGAGAGAGGAGAGAGAGAGAGAGAGAGAGAGAGAGAGAGAGAGAGAGAAAACAGAGAGAGAGAGAAACAGAGAGAGAGAGAGAAACAGAGAGAGAGAGGAGAGAGAGAGGGGAGAGAGAGAGAGAGAGAGAGAGAGAGAGAGACGAGAGAGAGGAGAGAGATCACAGAGAGAGGCGTCATCACAGGCCGTGGGCGTCACAACCTTAATCATACTGTACACAAGGCTGAACAGGAAATGAAGCGTGTTATGGGAGATTCTGTTCAAACCCTAAACTGTCCAATCACGAGCCACTGACTGGCAAAAAACAGGAAGTGGGACGAATCATTAAGTGTCGCGGGGTCTCTGAACGTGAAATGGAGCAACTTTCCTCCTCCAAGCAACACGCCCCATTCCGACACCTCGAACTCCAAGCCCTTGGAACAGGAAAACACACGTTATGATTGGCACTCAATGGCGTGCTTCCTCAACTTCTGGTGGGTCTCACGCACCAGGCACTGACCGCAAGACTGGACATGTGAGACGAGATAAACTGGAAAGAAATGCCGTGAGTGAAAAAACAAAAACCTACAGAGATGAGTGATTTACAGTAGTAATTCTCTGCGCTCAGATACATCACAAACAGATCAGAATGCAGCAGTTTTGATTCTGTCGAATGACAATGATGCAAAGCCATTTGTAGAAAGTCTCTCTATTTTTCTATCTACTGATCAATCAAGTGCGTGCGTGCCTGCGTGCCTGCGTGCGTGCGTGAGGAAGTGTGTGTGCGTGCGTGTGTGTACGCGTGTGTGTGTGTGTGTGTGTGTGTGTGTGTGTGTTTCCAGAGAGAGGGGAGGAGGGAAAGGGCGAGTGGACGTCTGCATGTGCATCATCGTTCTAGACTGATTTTTTTGTTTCAGTATTTTAAAAAGGCTGCATGTATTTTAGCAATCAAAAGTTAAAAAGAAAAAGTCTGCATACCGGAATGTGCATGGAAGAAAAGCATGTAACGTTTGAAAGTGGGGTGAAAAGTTTGACACATCATTTCACTTTGATGTGAACAGACAATGAAAAGACAAGTTGAATGACAAGGGGGAATGTGCCTATTTGAATCATGTGTGCTGAATACAGCCTACTGGAGCTGAAGGACAAAGAACGCGATGACGTCATGCAGGGGGAAAGGGGCAGGCGACAAAACCGACCTCGTTATCATGTTGGTCTACAGTAATTCCCCCCCTGCCCTGCCCCCCCCCCCCCTCCCCCCCTGCCCCCCTCCCCCGGGCACAGAAAATGCGCACACAGCAGTCAGCATAGCATGGATGTCTCAGCTTTGGGGATGTTTTGATGACCCATTGTTTCTGCTGATCTCTACACCCCCATTACCCTCCCCCTCTCCTTCCCATTCCCAACTTCCCCTGATTCAACCTTCAATATCCTACCCTCTCTCTCATTCGCCATCTCTGTTCTTTCCAGTTTATGCTCATTATTATCAGCTGTTGTCGGCGAAACAGCAGTATGTGAAGTGTATTCAGTTTAAATCCTCTCTCTCTCTCTCTCTCTCTCTCTCTCTCTCTCTCCTCTCTCTCTCTCTCTCTCCCTCTCTTCTCTCTCTCTCTCTCTCTCTCTCTCTCTCTCTCTCTCTCTCTCACACACACACACACACACACACACGCACCGCACACACGCACGCTCTCTCACACACACACACACACACACACACACACACACACACACACACACACACACGCACGCACGCACGCACGCACGCACGCACGCACGCACACACACACACACACACACACACACACACACACACACACACACACAACACAAGCGCAGACACTTTATTACGTACAGTATTCTTACACTTGCAAGACAACGAACAGATAAAGATTTGCTCATTAAAAGGTACAGAAGCATACACATACACACAAATTCGCTCTCTCTCTCTCTCTCTCTCTCTCTCTCTCTCCTCTCTCCTCATCTCTCCTCTCTCTCCTCTCTCTCTCTGTGTGTTGTGTGTGTGTGTGTGTTGTGTGTGTGTGTGTGTGTGTGTGTGTGTGTGTGTGTGATCATATCATTATATTCCTGAATTCTTTCCATCTCTGATAAGATCAATACCAAACAAAGAAACAGATTCATCTTGAAAGGAAGCATCAGCAGCACCATCCCTACCCTTCATCCCATGCCATCCTCTTCTCCCCGTTAACAGTCTCTTTTTTTCTTCAGCCACCACTTTGGGCGATCAGTGTGCACGTTCACACCACCTTTGTGCATCGTTCGTCATCGTGATTTTCCTTCTCCAACTGAATATCACGACTCTCCGCCATTAATCTCCCATCTTGTCCCCAACGCTTTGGACACTAAGGGGCAGGTTTTGGAACCCTAGCTGACTCACCAGTGCAAAGGCCATGATTGGTGTGTGATGAAAGAAATGGCAACCTTTGATGAGAGATTGAAATCCAGCGTTTAAACTAACAACCTAAGCTTTACTTGGCGAGCAAGTTCTAGGAGCAGTGTCAGGAGACGTTTATCACTCTGTAATCGAAGGACCAGTCTATAATTCTCTGTCTTTAAAAACATTCTTTAAACATGATTATCCAATTTAAAGCCAGTGTGGCACTAAACGCCAGCTTTTGGCTGAAAGCTTGAATGTTGTCCAGCGATTGTAGTTCACATTTCTTGGTGAAAACGACACGCGACCCAGAGACAAAACTATTCAACGCTCCTCATGTCTGTGGTTCGGATCCTGATGAAGGGTCCTAACCGGCCAGACAACGTAACAATGCCACTGAGCCGATGTTCATGACGTTTGATGACTGACTGACATTCATACAGCATCCTAACCTGCCAGGTGACATAACAATGCCACTGAGCCGATGTTCATGACGTTTGATGACTGACTGACATTCACACGTCATCATCACTGGCGTTGCACTCTGCCCACTCTACTCTTCTTCTAACACTGGAGGTCTTCCAGTCCCTGCTGTTACAACAGCATCTTTCAGTCTGCCAGCTTTCTGATCACAGTGAGGTCTTCCAGTCCCTGCTGTCAGAACAGCACCTTTCAGTCTGCAACCTTTCTGCTTACAGTGTCTCTGCGACTAGCTCTCTCTCGCGTCATCTTCTGCTCTGCCATACAGTCTCCATCTTGTCTACCACATGTAAAACGAACCAGGAGAGAGAGAGAGAGAGAGAGAGAGAGAGAAGAGAGAGAGAGAGAGAGAGAGAGAGAGAGAGAGAGAGAGAGAGAGAGAGGAGGGGAGAGGAGGGATGAGGGATGGAGAGGAGGGGGAGGGGAGAAGAACAGAAGGTATAGTGGAGTGAAAATAAGCAGAGTGATGATGGGGTGGGGATCAGAGGTCAGAGGTTGGCTACAGTTGTCTCCCCTGAAGGAGGGTTAACAATGAAGAAAGCTTCTTGGCGCCATTTTGACCCACATTCCAGGTGAGCTGAGACATTGTGTGCTAACCGCCTCTCTCTTGGATTTCATTGAGAGAGAGAGAGAGAGAGAGAGAGAGAGAGAGAGAGAGAGAGAGGGAGGGGAGGGACAGAGAGAGAGAGAGAGAGAGACACAGACAGAGACAGAGACAGGGGGGGGGGGGGGGGGGGGATGTACATCAAGGGAAACCACCCACAGAGGGCTCTGAGGCTTTAAACGACAACAGTCAGAGAGTGGTAGAGAAGAGGATCACTGGCCAAGCAACACGAGGGCTTCACCTGGCATAGACCTTGGAGCTACGTGAAGGAGGTGGAAGTGGACAGACAATCACTGCCAAGTAGCGGTAATCATGGAAGACAATTACTGCCAACGGCGGTAATTATGGAAGACAGGCAATCACTGCCTACCAGCGGTAATCATGGAAGACAGGCAATCACTGCCCACCAGCGGTAATCATGGAAGACAGGCAATCACTGCCCAGCAGCGGTAATCATGGAAGACAGGCAATCACTGCCCAGCAGCGGCGTAATCATGGAAGATAAGCAGGGCTCCTGAGTTCAACCTTCAGTCGTCCAGAGGCCACACGTGACGCACTCAGACCAGGGAGTATCCAGTGTGGTTCTGGGAGCTCCGTCAGCTGAAGTGAGTTCAGTGAAGATGACTGTCGGAGTCCATCGCTCTTCCCTTGAGGAACAGGAGTCTTTTGCCTGTCCAGCTGAAGCTGCTATTAGGCAATGTGTTGAAGCCATTGTCATGCTGATTTGAATGTAGGTGGACGATGTAGTCGATACTTTCTGCAGGATGATTACTGTGTGATAGTGACCTCAGAAGTTGCTTTGATTTTTGTATACCCATTTGGCGAGAAGTGGCTGTTTGTTAGGCTAAAAAACTTATCTCGGGAATGTGCTTGAATGGGAAGAATGCAGTTTGGGAGAACTTTGTGGACGTGATAAAGGTGTTGATCTCTTACTTTTTTGACAATATATGTTCTTGTGCGTTTGGATTCTTCATGTTCGTATTATAAGTAGAGTAGATACTATTTCTTTCGTTCTCAGTCACGTCAGAGGGGAAACATATGCGCTTCACCCAGAGAATGACCTGATTGGTGGGTGAGGAGTGTGCGATGCCTGTGTGAGTGCAGAGATGAACTCTTGTGTGTTAAGCCTGACTTCTACATCACACTGAACTCACTGAAGCAGTATAATCACCACTTCCCCTACCTGAACTCACTGAAGCAGTACCATCACCACTTCCCCTACCTGAACTCACTGAAGCAGTACCATTACCACGTCCCCTACCTGAACTCACTGAAGCAGTACCATTACCACGTCCCCTACCTGAACTCACTGAAGCAGTACCATTACCACGTCCCCTACCTGAACTCACTGAAGCAGTACCATTACCACTTCCCCTACCTGAACTCACTGAAGCAGTACCATCACCACTTCCCCTACCTGGACAATGCACTGTGCCTGTGTTTGTTGCTGGGTGTAGTTCCCACTTCATGGCTTTCTGGGATGATTCTTCCTGCTGGCCTGTTTCTCGGTTCTGTCCAGCCTTAAGTGTGGCAGCGGTATCTCCGCCAGCCTGCCAGAATGCCTTATCTAATGGCTGTACAGAAGTCCTGCCGAAGTAACCATCATGTTGATCAGACGATAAGACATCCGATGGTCTCCCCACTGGTTCTCTGTTCAGAGCTGAATCAACCACAAACTAATCTCTGTTTCTCGTCGTTCACTGGCACTGGTTTACCTGTCTTTTAGACATCGTCCTCACCGGCATCGGAGTCCACCAGCTTTACTCTTCTGCTGAAGCCTGTAGGTTTTCAATTCCTGCTGTCAGGACATTTTTAGGTCTGCAGGCTTTCTTATCACAGTGTCTGGGACCAACTCTCTGTCACGTCCTCTTCCACACGATGGAAATACGCTGTACAGTCTCACGTAGAACGAAGTACATTGGTTTTGCTGTCTTTGAATGTGCG
>JADBJO010018710.1:11574-21574 GCA_016801955.1 Conus betulinus
CGTGCAGGGAAGGTGGAGATACCATCACATCCTACTGTTACCTGCCTTCCAGCCCAGGCCAGGGAAAGAAGAAGAGACACAGTGTGCACTTAAGTCACAACATCTGTCAAACAGTCCGCTCCAATCTCCTCAGCATGCCGTGATGGCACGTGTGGAACTTCCTTGATGGCTCTGCTAATTATTCTTACTCCACAGAGAGAGAGCATACAGAGAGAGAGCGAGAGAGAGAGAGAGAGAGAGAGAGAGAGAGAGAGAGAGAGAATACATACATAAAGCATACCTTGCAATCGTAAGATACTTCAAATAACTATGAAATGATGCTACTGATTCGATAGTTGACCGCTGGCTATGTAAGGAGGTGTGTGTGTGTGTGTGTTGTGTGTGTGTGTTGTGTGTGTGTGTGTGTGTGTGTGTGTGTGTGTGTGTGTGTGTGTGGTGCACGCGCGCGCACGCCCGTGAGGGACACAGACAGAAAGAGAGAGAGAGAGAGCGAGAGAGAGAGAGAGAGAGAGAATGAGAGAGAGACAGAGAGAGAGAGGGAGAGAGGGAAAGAGAGAGAGCTGGCTATAACAATGAACAAAAGTGCATTCTAAGAGAAGCAATTATTCCCATCTGGTCAGGACAATGATTAGTATAATGAACTTACATTACCAAATAGTAATCATAACAACATGTACTATTGCCAGTGATTCAAAGACTGAAGTTGCGAGACGTCTGCAGGCTTTTTTTTTTCAGCGGAATGTGACGGGGACAATTTTGGAAAGAGAATCTTCAAATGGATGCACCAGAAAATGTGCAGCTAGTTCTGATCATGTTATATCCAAGTAGGTGCTGGGACATGATTGGCAGAGCAGAGTGCCAATCCAGTTCGTCTCTGAAGGCATGAGGAACTAGCTCATTGTGCACTTTTTGTGAAGCTGAAGTTCTTTAATGTATAGCTGTGTCTGCAGTGGCAGTATTTTAATACACCTCGCTTTCTGGGCTTGATGATGCGAGTCAGGCAGAATTATCTTTGCTTTTCATTGCAGTAATCTAGGACGCCCATCATGAGACTTGATGATAAGAGTCAGGCAGAATTATCTTTGCTGTCCTTTACAGCAACCTGGGATGCCCATCATGAGGTTTGATAATTACAGTCAGGCAGAATTATCTTTGCTGTCCATTACAGCAACCTGGGATGCCCATCATGAGGTTTGATAATTACAGTCAGGTAGAATTATCTTTGCTGTCCATTACAGCAACCTGGGATGCCCATCACGAGACTTGCATCACATTCCAGGACAGCAGACGCACATTGATGGACAGAGGCAGTGAGGTTGAAAGAACAGATTCAGAAAGGCAGTGAGGTTGAAAGAACAGATTCAGAGAGGCAGTGAGGTTGAAAGGACAGATTCAGAAAGGCAGTGAGGTTGAAAGAACAGATTCAGAAAGGCAGTGAGGTTGAAAGAACAGATTCAGAGAGGCAGTGGGTTGAAAGGACAGATTCAGAAAGGCAGTGAGGTTGAAAGAACAGATTCAGAGAGGCAGAGAGGTTGAAAGAACAGATTCAGAGAGGCAGTGAGGGTTGAAAGAACAGATTCAGAGCGTCTGGGTCTGTGTGAGGCTTCGTTTGTTTAATCAGGAAGAGGCTGCTAACAGGTTTTTCCATGGAGACTTTAGTTCTTCGTCCACAATCAGTCATTCCAGTCTTCTGTAGTGGTGCCGTTTGTCATTGGATTGGGGCTGAGAGTTTTTTTGACTGGTGTTTCGCTGACAAACCTTTTCTCTTTTTTTAGGCTGAAGTGTCAAAGAATGATAAAGACACCAAGCCCAGACATCACTCAGATCTTACTGTGGAGGGTTTGGACTACTGGCAAAATATTATGCCTTGAAGGAAAGGAAGTTTCATCAGAAAAAAAAAGATCGGAGAGAAAAACCGTACGCACACGTGTGTGTGTGTGTGTGTGTGTGCGTGCGTGCGTGCGTGCGTGCGTGCGTGCGTGCGTGCATGCGTGCGTGCGTGTGCGTGTGTGTATGAGGGAGGGAATGAGGGAGGGAGCAGATATGGAGTTTATAAGGGAGGTGATGTAAGAGAGTAGAACAAAATCTATCAAGGCAATGCTCAAGCAATGAGAGAGAGAGGGAGACAGAGACAGAGACAGAAACAGAGACAGAGACAGAAACAGACAGACAGACAGACAGAGACAGACAGAGAGGCAGAGCCAGAGAGACAGAGTCAGAGAGAGACAGAGAGAGAGAGAGACAGAAAGAGAGACAGAGAGAGAGAGAGAGAGACAGAGAGAGACACAGAGAGAGACAGAGAGAGAGAGACAGAAAGATAGAGACAGAGACACAGAGAGAGACCGCGACAGAGAAAGACACAGAGAGAGAGACAGAGAGAGAGAGAGAGAGAGAGAGAGAGAGAGAGGAACAGAGAGAGAGAGAGAGAGAGAGAGACAGAGAGAGAAAGGTCTGACGCTGTCTGTGGGGGAATATTAAACTTCACTCTGCTGTCCTCCTAAACAGTTCCTCAGCCTCTGTCAAACACCGTCTGGACACTACCCCTGCCTCCACCTCCCCCCCCCCCCTTCCCCTCGTCTCTCTCCGGCCCTGTCTGTCTGTCTGTGCTCCCTCCCCCCACCCCCACCTCCTTTCCCACCCACCCCCACCCCCTGTCTCCACCATCCCCACCCCTAGTCGGTGCTTTGTAGAGCTTCCCTGGCTCATATTTGGAGTCATTTTAGCAGCATCACTCTACAGACTCCTTAATATATTCGGGCCGCCACCTCCTCTGGCCCCTGTAGACAATGCCAGGAGCTATTGTTTGCAGAGCAAGTGTGAGCGACCTTTTCCCCCCTAACAGTCGTCACCAGCCTGACAAACAGCGGTCACCAAGAACTTGTCAGTGCTTACGGTTTGCAAAGGATGAGTCAGATTGTTTAAGTTTCCATATTGAAGAGGGTAACTGATGGAATTGTAGAAGGGCTGCCATTGCTTTAATACCATTCTCCTTTCCTATTGTGAAAGAAATGAAGTGTGTGTGTGTGTGTGTGTGTGTGGTGTGTGTGTGTGTGTGTGTGTGTGTGTGTGTGTGTGTGTGTGTAAGTCAAAGTCAAGTCAAAGTAAAAATGTTCTACCTACCTGCCTGCCTGACTGACTGCCTGCCTGCCCGCCCGCCCCCCGCCCACCCCCCTGCCTGCCTGCCTGCCTATCTACCTACCTACCTACCCACCCACCTGCCTACCTGCCTGCCCACCTGCCTATCTACCTATCTACAGACATACATACATACAGAGTACATGTACGCATGCACACATACATACATACACACACATACATACGTACATCCATCTATCCATCCATCCATCCATCCATCCATACATACATACATAAGTATACCCATTCATAAATCTATGCTTTTTGTCATTCACTCCTTCGTCTATTTTTGTTTCTCCCTCTTTCTTTTCTTCTCATTTTATTCCTAGCTTTCTTCCCTCTGTCGCCAACTCAGCTTCCCCCCCCCCCCCCCCCCAAAAAAAAAAAAAAAAAAAAAAAAGCACCTCTCCTGTCTACGCCCCCTCCTCCTCCCCATCCCCACTCTCCACGTTGCATCATTACAACCAGCTCACTCTTTCCCCTCTCCCCTCCCCTCCCCTTCCTTCCACCCTAACTCTCCACTCAGATCGAACATTCCAGTCAAGTTTCAGGTCTGTTTTCCTCGGATCGTTTTTTTTTTCCTTTTTTTTTTTTAATCTCCTGTTTGTTTGTTTCTCCTTCTTTTTTCCCCCTTTCTTGTTTTGCTTCTTGTTTTGCTCCTAAAGCTTGTGACGTTTGGAAACTGTAGGTGGAATCTACAAGCTGCTGAAGAGAAAATGTCAGGCGAAGAGCGAGCTAATGGTGTAATCGATGAGTGGCAAGAAGTGAAAGATATAATTTACCGTCTGACTTCATCGATTGACCCCGGCCGGTGTCGGGTCACTGGTGACGGGGACGGGGAAGGAGCGGTGGTGGCAGGGCGAGGGGAGGGCTGGGTGGATGGGGGGGGGATGAATGAGGGTGTGTGTGTGTGTGTGTGTGGAGGTGGGGTATGGGGGGGGGGGGGTGCAGTTTGTCAGGCTTTGATGACGTTCGATTGCTGTCTGTATACTATGTTCAGTTGTCATTCTGTCTGTCTGTTTGTCTGTCTGCTTGCCTGATTGTATGCTTTCAAGTTTGTCTGTCTGTCAGTCTCAGCTTTGCTCTCTCTCTCTCTCTCTCTCTCTCTCTCTCTCTCTCTCTCTCCTTACAAACCAGTCAAAGACGATGCACACACACACACACACACACACACACACACACACACACACACACACACACACACACACACACACACACACAAAGTGGACACATACACACATATGCGGACACATACGTGCGCACGCGCAGACACATAAACAAACAAACACACACATACATACGTACATAGAGAGAGAGAGAGAGAGAGAGGGGGGGGGGGGAAATACTGGACCACCCAAACGTGGCTAACGTAGGAAATGATACACCAGCAACAGCTGGAAGAGGCTGAAGTCAACAGTCTGCGTGTTTTGCCTTGTCATTTTCAGGCGTTCGCTCTATAGCATAGACCATTCCAGGGATAGGAGGACTACCCATCACCACTCTGGTCACCACATGGACAACGTGTTGCAGTCTCCCCTCAAAGAAAGTGGCGTCCTCTTTTCAGCAGTGAGAAACCAACCTTGGAGTCCGACCAAAAAGAACCAGCCGTATACTATGACAAAGAAGACGCCTTTTCTGTGACTTGTTAAACAAGACTGTGTCAAGGTTTGTATTTGTAATTCTCTGCTTTTTTATCATTTGTTTGGTCTTTTTCCGAACTTGTTTAAGAGAACTTGCAAAGAAAGCATTAAAAAAAAAAAAACTCTTTCGAGACTCATTGTGTACCATAATGAAACATGAACTGAAAGTCGAGACGTGAGTTAATGATTCGAGTATGTGTACAAAGGTAAGGTTGGATGTTTCTGAAATTGATTTACCCTTTCCTGAAATGCCAGTGAAGATAAATACAATCTTGGTGGGTTCCAAGCAGACGGATAACAATGAAGGAACTGGGACGGGTGACGTAAAGACAACGTCACTGGATTGAAATCTGACGTCAGACAGGGGTGATTCCTTTATTTATGAATTATGGGGGATGTTAACGATAGCTATCCTGTAAAACAAAAAGTGAAATGGTTGATAAAGGATTATTCTGTGAGAGGTTATATCTGGTTAAATGTTTTCTCACATTTTTTGAGTCTGCACTGTCTTCAAAACGCTTCCATGCAGAGCTAACACGTGATCTGATGTTTGCAATATTGTCAGAGTCTGTGCAGTTCTCTTTAAAACGCTGCCATGGATTATACATTGCCGTGGGTGTGTGTTTTGAACCTTTGGCATGCTCTCTGTGGGGACCAAAGGTCAGCCTACCTGCAGGCCATGACGCCACCCTCTGGCCAAAGGTCTGGCTGTTATTACACACCATCATACTGGAACTTCAGACTCTTTCTGGTGAGAACGGTCTGGAAGTACAGTGAGAGGCAGGAAGGGGAAAGGAAGACCCAGACCAGAGACAGAGGAACAAGCGAACAGCATGGCTGTGTCTGATACTGCTAAGAAAGTGCCAGACAGCAGAAAGAGGAAGAGAGGTGCAAAGAACCAGACAACAGACGAGGAAGAGAGAAACGAGCAAACAGCATGGCTACGTCTGGCACTGCCGGGACACTCCATGAACTGCTCACGTCATGGGCAGGGGTGTGCTGTGAAGGGCTGAGAAAGACAGGGAGGGGGAGAGGAGGGGAAGACAGAATGGGGGAATTGAGAGAGAGAATGAGATGAGGGGAGGGTGGTAAAGTAAGGCGAGAAGGGGATGAGGGGAGGGTGGTAGAGTTAGGAGAGAAGGGATGAGGGGTGGGTGGTAGAGTTAGGAGGGAGGGGGGATGAGGAGAGGGTGGTAGAGTCCGGACAAAAGTGGTTATGGGGAGGGTGGTAGAGTTAGGAGATAAGGGGATGAGGGGGAGGGCGGTAGAGTTAGGAGACAGGGGTGTGTGTGGGGAGGGTGGTAGAGTTAGGAGGAGAGGGGGATGAGGGGGAGGGTGGGTGGCGGAGTTAGGAGATAAGGGGATGAGGGAAGGGTGGTAGAGTTACGAGAGAGGGGGATGAGAGGAGGGTGGTAGAGTTAGGAGAGAAGGGGTGAAGGAGAGTGGTAGAGGTAGGACAGACGGGGATGAAGAGAGGGTGGTAGAGTTAGGAGAGAGGGGGATGAGGGAGGGTGGTAGAGTGGTTAGAGTTAGGGGAAGGGATGAAGGGAGGGGGTAGAGTTAGGAGAGAAGGGGATGAGGGGGGGTGGGTTAGAGTTAGGAGAGAGGGGGATGAGGGGAGGGTGGTAGAGTTAGGAGAGAAGGGGATGAGGGGGGGGGAGGTGGTAGAGAGTTAGGAGAGAAGGGGGATGGGGGGGGGTGATAGAGTTAGGAGAGAGGGGGATGAGGGGAGGGGTGGATGTAGAGTTAGGAGAGAAGGGGATGAGGGGAAGGGTGGATAGAGTTAGGAGAGAGAGGGGATGAGGGGAGGGGGGTAGAGTTAGGAGAGAGGGGATGAGGGGAGGGTGATAGAGTTAGGAGAGAGGGGGATGAGGGGGAGGGGGGTAGAGTTAGGAGAGAGGGGGATGAGGGGAGGGTGGTAGAGTTAGGAGAGAAGGGGATGAAGGGGAGGGTGGTAGAGTTAGGAGAGAAGGGGATGAGGGGAGGGTGGTAGAGTTAGGAGAGAAGGGGATGAAGGGGGGGGGTGGTATAGAGTTAGGACAGAAGGGGATGAAGGGAGGGTGGTAGAGTTAGGAGAGAGGGGGATGAGGGGAGGGTGATTGAGTTAGGAGAGAAGGGGATGAGGGGAGGGTGGTAGAGTTAGGACAGAGGGGATGAAGGGGGGGTGGTAGAGTTAGGAGAGAGGGGAGAAGGGGAGGGTGGGTGGCAGAGTTAGGAGAGAGAGGGGGATAAGGGGAAGGTAGGTAGTACAGTTAGAAGGGAGGGGGGTGATGGGAGGGTAGTAGAGTTAGGAGAGGAGACGAGGTGAGGTGGTAGAGTTAGAACAGAATGAGATGAGGGGAGGGTGGTAGAGTCAGTAGAGAGGGGGATGAGGGGGTGGTGGTAGAGGTAGGAGTGAGGGGGATGAGGGGAGGGTGGGTGGTAGAGTTAGGTGAGAAGGGGATGAGGGGAGAGTGGTAGAGTTAGGAGAGAAGGGGATAAGAGGGGGAAGTGTGGTGGTGGTAGAGGTAGGAGAGAAGGGGATGAGGGGAGAGTGGTAGAGTTAGGATAGAAGGGGATAAGGGGAACGTGGTAGAGTTAGAGAGAGATGGGATGCGGAGAGGTGTGCGGGTTGAGTTAGGAGAGAGGTTGATGAGGGGGGGGTGGTAGAGTTAGGAGAGAAGTTGATGAGGGGGTGGGTGGTAGAGTTAGAGAGAGGTTGATGAGGGGGGTGGGTGGTAGAGTTAGGAGAGAGGTTGTGAGGGGAGGGTGGTAGAGTTAGGAGAGAGGGGGGTGAGGGGAGGGTGGGGTAGAGTTAGGGAGAGAGGGGGGTGAGGTGAGGGTGGTGGGTTAGAGTAAGCTTAAGAGAGATAGTGGGTAGAGTTAGGGGATGGGATGGTAGAGTGGTTAGGAGAGAGAAGGGGATGAGGGGGGTGGTAGAATAGGAGATAAGGGATGAGGGGGGTGAGGTGAAGAGGGTATGAGGGTGGTGGTATAGAGAAGAAGGGGGATGATGATTGGTAGAGTTAGAGAGAGGGTGGGATGAGGGGGCTGGTGGGAAGAGTTAGAGTTAGAGGAGAGAGGGGATGAGGGTGGGTGGTTGGTAGAGTTAGGGAGAGAGGGGGATGAGGGGGGGTGGTAGAGTTGGGAGAAGGGAATGAGGGGTGAGGGGTTAGGAGAGAGGGGGAGGGGTAGAGTTAGGAGAGAGGGGGATGAGGGGAAGGGTGGTAGAGTTAGGAGATAAGGGGGTGAGGGGAGGGGGGGGGTAGAGTTAGAGAGGGTGATAAGGGGTTGTAGAGTTAGGAGAGAAGGGTAAGGGAGGGTGGTAGAGTTAGGAGAGAAGGAGATGAGGGGGAGGGGGTAGAGTTAGGAGAGAAGGGGATGAGGGGAGGGGTAGAGTTAGGAGAGAAGGGGAAGGAGGGGAGGGGAGGTGGTAGAGTTAGGAGAGAAGGGGATGAGGGGAGGGTGGTAGAGTTAGGAGAGAAGGGGAATGAGGGGAGGGTGGAAGAGTTAGGAGAGAAGGGATGAGGGGAGGGTGGTAGAGTTAGGAGAGAAGGGAATGAGGGGAGGGTGGTAGAGTTAGGAGAGAGGGGATGAGGGGAGGGTGGTAGAGTTAGGAGAAGGGGATGAGGGGAGGGTGGTAGAGTTAGGAGAAGGGAAGGGAACTGTGGGGAGGTGGTGGTAGAGTTAGGAGAGAAGGGGGATGAGGGGAGGGTGGTAGAGTTGGGAGAGAAGGGAATGAGGGGGGAGGGTGGTAGAGTTAGGAGATAAGGGGATGAGGGGAGGGTGGTAGAGTTAGGAGAGAAGGGGTGAGGGGAGGGTGGTAGAGTTAGGAGAGAAGGGATGATGAGGGGAGGGTGGTTAGAGTTAGGAGAGAAGGGGATGAGGGGTTGGGTGGTAGAGTTAGGAGAGAAGGGGATGAGGGGAGGGTGGCAGAGTTAGGAGAGAAGGGATGAGGGGAGGGTGGTCAGAGTTAGGAGAGAAGGGGGATGAGGGGAGGGTGGCAGAGTTAGGAGAGAGAGGGGGATGAGAGGAGGGTGGTAGAGTTAGGAGAGAGGGGGATGAGGGGAGGGTGTAGAGTTTAGGAGAGAGGGGGGATGAGGGGAGGGGTGGCAGAGTAGGAGAGAAGGGGATGAGAGGAGGGTGGTAGAGTTAGGAGAGAGAGGGGATGAGGGGAGGGTGGGTGGGCAGAGTTAAGGAGAGAAGGGGATGAGGGGAGGGTGGTAGAGTTGGGAGAGAAAAAGATGAGGGGAGGGAAGGGTGGTAGGGTTAGGAGAGAGGGGGATGAGGGGAGGGTGGGTGGAGTTAGGAGAGATCGGGGATGATGGGAGGGGGTGGTTAGGAGAGAGAAGGGGATGACAGAGGGTAGTTAGAGTTAGAGAGGGGATGAGGGGAGGGCCATTTTTTATAAGAGAAGGGGGTGAGGTTTAGGTGGTAGAGTTCAAAGAGAAGATCATGAGCATACAGGGTGGTAGAGTTATCAGTCATAAGGGGGATGAGGGGAGGGTGGGCATACACTGATATTGAAGGGATCAGTCATAAGGGTGGTAGAGTCAGCATTATCATCAGATGTGGGGAGGGGGGTGAGTTATCAGTCATAAGGGGAGTCAGCATTAGGGTCGGGGGTACAGTTAGGAGGTACATGATATTGCACATATCAGTCATAATTGAAGTCATGCTTGAGGTTTGGATGTCGCCCTTCAGTAATGGCTACTTATGAGGGTCTGGGTGGTAGAGTTAGGATGAACGAAGGGGATGAGTGTGGGTGGTAGAACCAATGGTTGCTGAAAGACGTTCAGAGGATGGGATTGGCCGTGTTTATGCAGCGGTAGCTGCACAGTTCATGAGAGGAGGGTGGTTAGGAGAGAGTGGGGCCATAGGGTGGTATGAAAAGAGAAAGGGGATGAGGGGAGGGTGGATAGTTGGGTGAAAAAGGGGATGAGGGACGGGTGGTAGGGTTATGTGACGTACCTTTTAGGGGAGGTGTTAGGGTTAGGAGAGAGGGGGATGAGGGGAGGGTAGGTGAGGTTCATCTGTATCTGTCCCCTTCATACTTTGCGTGACCACTCACCTACCAACACAGACCCTAGGTTCCTCCTCCTTCCATCTCCCCCCTTCGCCGCCCATTTTGTGAAAAGACGGACTATGATGATGATGATGATGAGAGATGATGATGATGATGATGATGATGATGATGATGATGACAATGATGAAGATAACGATGATGATAATGATGCATGATGATT
>JADBJO010018710.1:26574-34770 GCA_016801955.1 Conus betulinus
TGACGTTGCTGGTCCAGATGATGATGTCACTGCAGAAAAGTTTTGGAGAAAACGAAGAAGGCCACAGCTAACCGTTCAAATAAACGTCCTTCAAGTTTCTGTGTTATTCTATCGTGTGTCCTGAAAACTGGGAGAAGTCTGATATTCTAATACTATCAAAGAAAAAAAATTCAAATGGTTCAAATTATTACAGAGCTATCTCTCAATGTGACGTAAGTATTAAACTATGTGAAGTATCCCGTAAAACACATTATAAGATAATCCATTTATGATATGACCAATGAGCCTCACACATAGATTGAGAGATTGAGAAAGACTGTCCTAGTTTTGTGATATCTCTCTCTTTCTCCCCCCCCCCCTCTCTCTCTCCCTCTCTCTCTCTCTCTCTCTCCCCCCTCTCATCCTCGCTCTCTCTCTCTCTCTCTCTCCTGTCACGAAAAGTATACACCGCGCCAGACAAAAAAATTACACTAACGAAACTGGAAACAAGCAAAGCAAACACTGGCAAGTTAAAACACTGCCCCTGATTTTTTTTTCCCAAAGATCTGAAAACTGTCAATTTTTTTTTTAGTGTGACACATGGCTAGGGTTAAACAACTAAGCCAACAAAAAGCTTTTTCAACCATTTTCATTTCTGTTTTAGTTCCTCCTCTAAATTCAACACTGTCATGCAGTTTTATTCGGCTGTTTTGTCAAGGCCAGACAGAAACAACAAACAAGGGCACTCCACCAAAATAACTGCTCTTCACAATTACACCCATTTACCGGCAACCTCATCATGGATCACTAAGAGAAAGACCTGGCTGTTACGACGCATTATTTTGCAATGTTGTATAAAAGATGAAACCGCTGAAACCGCGCGCGCGCGCGCGCGCGCACACACACACACACACACACACACACAACACACACCACACACACACACACACACACACACACACACACCACGTATATACATGTGCACGTGCACCAAACCACAAAACAAACTTGAATATTGGTGCTTCCACACTTACAAATCAAAGTACTAGAATCTGGATTTAAATTTTCAAAAATCGACATCTACTTTTCGTTTTCATAACATAGCCTGAAGTTTGACTTCGGAGAAATCCTAACATATCTGTAATATATCTCCATTAATGTGTTCTTGTTACAAACAAACAAACTAACAATTGCCACATCTTCTCATGCATGCCTTAAGACAAATCGTAAATGTTGTCCACGTGCTATGCAGAATGTTCACATTGTGGCATTTAACGTCGTGACAGACGACAAGGAGGTCACAGGCGCCTGTTCCTGTGACTGCACGTGCAGACGTAGCCTCAGGCACCTGGTTATCATCCAGTTTATGACTGCACGCTTCATGGGGGAAAGATCAAGGCCTTTCGATTTTCTTCCCTGCCTGTTTTCTGTCTACATCTACTGCCTGCACCTTTGCTCCACCCCACTCCTCCTCTCTGCCTGCTGTTATTCTTTCCCATCAAATAAGACAGAGACACCGACACAGTTTTTTATTGCCAATAGCAAACGAGCCCTGTTGGCAAGGGGGTTACAATTACTGCATTATCAGAATGCGTCCAAATATCTCCAATTCAAAGTCATAGAAATCGAACAGTTTAACTAGAAATTCAAATCTACAGTCCGCAACACACACGTGCACAGATACAAGCACACTCTCACACACAATGCACATGCGCGCGCACACGCACACACACGCCCGCGCGCATACACACACACACACACACACACACACACACACACACACACGCACACACACACACACACACACACACACTCACTCACTCTCACTCACTCTGCCTACTTCAGTAATCCACTGTCTTCGACCATCAAGCCATGAAAAATACATGATAAGCGCTAACAGTGGATTCATACCTCGTCACACATTTTGGCTCAACAAATCGTTTGTGATATTCTTTCTTCGACAATCACTAACTTCTGCTATATATCTAGCAAACGATGTGTTATTTTGTTCATTCTTACTGGACATAATTGCTACGAGATCTTTTCTCTGTGCAGCTGACTCCCTGAAAATTTTACATCTACTTCGAATATCTGCGTAAGCAGGACAATCAAAAACAAAATGCACTTCGTCTCTCGACACAAATAGGGCATGCTTTATTGTCTGACGCTTCGAACCATTTTTTTGTTTGGGCCTCAGTGCAAACAAAAATAAAAAATAAAAAGCAATGCAGATAGAGAGAGAGACAGAGACAGAGAGGGGCAGGCAACAGACGTAGAGAGAGAAGGAGAGGTGGGAGAGAGAGAGAGAGAGAGAGAGAGAGAGAGAGAGAGAGAGAGAGAGAGAGAGAGAGAGAGAGAGAGAGAGAGAGAGAACCAGAAGTTGGATTTGAATACTGCCAAACGTCTGTTGATGTTGATGCTGATAAAGATAATCAGCATGGTCCTCCACTCTGAAGCCCTGTCTGATCTCAACAGTTCCCTGTTTGATGAATCAAGAGATGACAGGGATTATTCTGTCTGTTCTCAACATTTTCCCTGTTTGAGGAATCAAGGGATGACAGGGATTATTCTGTCTGTTCTCAACAGTTCCCTGTTTGAGGAATCAAGGATGACAGGGATTATTCTGTCTGTTCTCAACATTTCCCTGTTTGAAGAATCAAGGGATGACAGGGATTATTCTGTCTGTTCTCAACATTTCCCTGTTTGAAGAATCAAGGGATGACAGGGATTATTCTGTCTGTTCTCAACAGTTCCCTGTTTGATGAATCAAGAGATGACAGGGATTATTCTGTCTGTTCTCAACATTTCCCTGTTTGAAGAATCAAGGATGACAGGGATTATTCTGTCTGTTCTCAACATTTCCCTGTTTGAAGAATCAAGGGATGACAGGGATTATTCTGTCTGTTCTCAATTTCCCTGTTTGAGGAATCAAGGATGACAGGGATTATTCTGTCTGTTCTCAACAGTTTCCCTGTTTGAGGAATCAAGGATGACAGGGATTATTCTGTCTGTTCTCAACATTTCCCTGTTTGAGGAATCAAGGGTGACAGGGATTATTCTGTCTGTTCTCAACAGTTTCCCTGTTTGAGGAATCAAGGATGACAGGGATTATTCTGTCTGTTCTCAACATTTCCTGTTTGAGGAATCAAGGGTGACAGGGATTATTCTGTCTGTTCTCAACAGTTCCCTGTTTGAGGAATCAAGGATGGCAGGGATTATATGTCTGTTCTCAACATTTCCCTGTTT
Source organism: Conus betulinus (assembly GCA_016801955.1). Taxonomy (NCBI): domain Eukaryota; kingdom Metazoa; phylum Mollusca; class Gastropoda; order Neogastropoda; family Conidae; genus Conus; species Conus betulinus. The sequence continues at coordinate 29,800 of JADBJO010018710.1, forward strand.
GAGGAATCAAGGATGGCAGGGATTATATGTCTGTTCTCAACATTTCCCTGTTTGAGGAATCAAGGATGACAGGGATTATTCTGTCTGTTTCTCAACATTTCCCTGTTTGAGGAATCAAAGGGTGACAGGGATTATTCTGTCTGTTCTCAACAGTTCCCTGTTTGAGGAATCAAGGATGACAGGGATTATTCTGTCTGTTCTCAACATTTCCCTGTTTGAGGAATCAAGGGATGGCAGGGATTATTCTGTCTGTTCTCAACATTTCCCTGTTTGAGGAATCAAGGATGACAGGGATTATATGTCTGTTCTCAACATTTCCCTGTTTGAGGAATCAAGGGATGACAGGGATTATATGTCTGTTCTCAACATTTCCCTGTTTGAGGAATCAAGGGATAGCAGGGATTATTCTGTCATAGATATCATACCTATGCGGCTGCTTGTACACGTTTTCAAACGAACAAAAAAGCCTATACAATCGATCGCTCTGGGGAATGTCAAAAATGAATGATCTTATAAATGTTCACACAGGGAAAGTTTCCCTGAGATATTTCGCGCTGTTCGGTCGGATGCAAACAAGTCATGTGAAGCATGTTGTTCTGGTCACTTTCTCGACAAGTGAATTAATTTTTCAGGACGGAATCAGGAAACCCCGTCAATTCGCAAAGATCGTTTAATATACGAGCGGTCACTCATTCCAGGAGCGTGACTAACTTCGAGAAGATCACTGAATGCAGAAAAACCCGTCAGTTAATACTGAAACACTTTTTGCATGAATGCCTTTAGGCATATGACCAATAGATCACGTAATATAGAATCACTAATCAAGAAGATAACTTGCTTTAAGATTATCATTCTTCACAGAAGACCACTTATTAAGGGAATGTTATTTATGATGTGATGATCACTTATTACAAAAGATATCACTCATGAGAAGGTATTTTTATCACCAGGATGTCACTTATCATAAGATAACTGATTACAGGAGCATCATTTATCACAAGATGATCACTTATTGCAGATATACCATTTATGACATGTAGGTTACTAATTACTGAGATAACGCATATGACAAATAGATCACTTATTGGCTGAGAAGAACCCATCCCAGGTTCACTGGCTGCACAAATAGCATTTCATCACAAAATCACTTATTCCACGAATACCACAGATCACAAAAAATGACGTGTTACAGGAACACATCAATCAGTGAGGGGGAGCGGTGGGGGGGGGGGGGGGGGGGGGGGGGAGAGACTGCTTGACATGGTTGATGTCACACTCTGGCCTGTCTGCACTGTCTCCTTCAGTCTCCTGGCTGGACACAACTGAGAAGGTCCTTCACGATCCACAAGACGTTCGTCCTTTGCTACTGTTGCCTGTTCGTCTGTCTGTCTGTGTCTGTCTCTCTCTCTCTCTCTCTCTCTCTCTCTCTCTCTCTCCTCTCTCTCTCTCCTCTCCTCTCTCTCTCCCTGCGTTGTTTTTGTCTGTCTCTATCTCTCCCTCTGTTTTCGTCTGTCTGTCTATTCCTCTCTCTCTCTCTCTCTCTTTAACCCTATAAATTTGTTTTTTAGAAAGTGAAATGATTGTTCAATTGCTCCCCTGCATGACAGGCGATGGCCTGTCTTGTACATGAATAAACATCTGAATCTGAATCTAAATCTCTGATTCTCTCTCTCTCTCTCTCTCTCTCTCTCTCTCTCTCTCTCTCTCTCTCTCTCTCTCTCTTCTCTCGTCTCCCCCTCCCCCTCCCTCCTTCTCGCAGAGACAGACAGACAGACACAGGCACAAACAGACACAAACCGACAGACAGACAGACAGACAGACAGACAGAGATAGAATGATGGGGACACTACCCACAAGAAAGAGAATAGACAGACAGAGAAATACCGATATAGAGAAGAAGAAGAAGAAGAGAAGAAGAAGAAGAAGAAGAAGAAAAAAGGAGAAGAAGGAGAAGGAGGAGGAGCAGGAGGAGGAGACAGAGGAGGAGGGAGGAGGAGGAGTAGATGGAGGAGGAGGAGGAGAAAAACGAGGAGAAGGGGGCGGAGCAGAAGAGGAGGAGCAGAGGAGGAGGGAAAGAAAAGGAACGAACAACTGAGGAAGAGGCAAACACCTTCCTATTATTCCTCTAACTGAAGCAAGCAAACAAACAAACAAACATACAAAAACATTCAAATCAAAACGACACAATAAAAAAGACATTTGGAGGCAATGAAATGAAAACATAATATTCAAACAAAAACGTCACTACCCATACAAAAGACATCAGAGACATACAAGGCCCTCAAACCACGCGGGGGGAGCCAGAGAAGAAATAATTCCAATTCGTCGTCTACAGAAGAAATAATCCCAGTTTGTCGTCTAGAGGAGAAATAACCCCGGTTCGTCGTCTAGAACATCGCAGGCCAACTGGAAGCAGCCTCAAATGAATGATTTCCCTTGTCGCCGTGTTAGTGGTTTTCCCTTGTTGCGGTAGAGTTACCGGACTTGCCATCATCCACTTTTCAGCATCTGGTGTCCAGGCGGTGCGTCATCAACCATGGCCTTGCTATGGCCGAGCTATGGCCGTGCTATGGCCGTGCTATGGCCGTGCGATAGCCGTGCTGCTGTCGGTACCTGGAGAGACAAAGGCGGAGTGGTATGGGGTTTACAGTTTTCAATTGTGAATACAGCAGGCCCTCGATTCGTGGCGGAGACAGCAGTGACTGAGGGGGTGGCACTGGCTAACGGCATCTGTGTCTCAACGCTCTGCTATTGATGGACAGGGCTGAGAAAGAGCAGCGAATCTGAGATGTTGATGGGTTGGGTGGGGGATGAAGGTAGAATGGGGGGTGATGGGGAGTACGTTTTTTGCGTGCACACGCGCGCGCGCGCGTGTGTGTTGTGTGTGTGTGTGTGCGCGCGCGCTTTCGTGTGTGCGCGCGTGTGTGCATATGTATGTGTGTGTGTGTGTGTGTGTGTGTGTGTGTGTGTGTGTGGTGCGTGGGGTGGGGGGGGGGGGAGGGGAGGTTGGAGTTGCGGTTGGTTTGGGGTGGATGGGTGGGGTGTGTGTTGGGTGTGCGTCGGTTGGTGGGGGTGGGGGTATAGGGTGGCTGGGTACGTGGTGGTTTCGTATGTTCGTGCGCATGCGATCTCTCTCTCTCTCTCTCTCTCTCTCTCTCTCTCTCTCTCCTCTCTCTCTCGTCTCTCATCTCTCTCTCTCTGTGGAGGGGGGAGGGGGAGAGAGAGAGAGAGAGAGAGAGAGAGAGAGATCGGAGAGAGGGAGAGAGAGAGAGAGAGAGAGAGAGAGAGAGAAAAACGTCAGGGTGGAAAAAAGTTCGCTTGGAATTACTCACCATGATTTTTTTTTTTTTCATAGGGAGTCAAAAACAAAGCAACCTAAATGTCAACATCTACACCATCACAAGAAACTTTCAATCTACCCTGAAAGTATATGACTCCAGACTCCAGCCATTCATCAGATCGTAGGGGACCTTGGAGCGTTTATGTCCGTTGATTGAGCTACTAATAATTGCATTACAGGGCCTGTCCTATGTTGGAGACCAGTTTGGAGCGCTAGCCAGCCTCATACACCCTCCAAGCGCCCCCTTTCCAAGCATGACCCCCCCCCCCCCCCCCCACTCCCTCTCTTTCTCTTTTTCTCTTTCTATTTCTGTTTGCCATATCCCTCTATTTGCCCTTCTTTTTCCTTTTAACCCCATTACACACACACACACACACACACACACACACACACCCACACACACACGCACGCACACGCACACACACACACACACACACACACACATTCGTCCGTTTACGCATGTTTTCTTACGTCATATTTACTTATCCTTCATTTGATGTCATCAGATCTGAAGACGGTCTATGAGCGAAAAGTGGAAGATTTTTAACCTTTTTTTTTCTGTGTCCGTCTATTTTCAAATCTTCTGAGCATCATCAGAGATAGTTTGTATTGTTGATACAGAAAATCAGCAATCAAAATCATTTCTACTGATCTGGCTACCCAGACTGCCGCGTTCCGGCTTCGGAGCATGCAAGTTAATGGACTGCCTCCATAGTATTATTACTATTATCATTATTATTACTCTTATTATCATAATTATTGTTACAACTACTACTACTACTATAGTATCTATTATCATTGTTGTTATTATTTCATAGGAATGGTGGAGCCGAGACAATATGGTGACGCAAGAGGCAGGCAGGCATAGGTGAAGTAGGGGAGGGAGGGGTGTGGGGTAGGTAGCACGATAGAGCAGGGGGCCTTGAAACTGACTTTTAAACTGGACGGGACCTGACAAGGAGCCACACTGCTAACAAAGGGATCCCTCCTTTCTTATCCTGGCACTTCTTGCAGACTGCCGATCAGTCTTGTGCCAGTGATACATGACCCGTCTGTTCCCGTTCCTGGCAGCTGCCGCACCGCTGAGTCGCTTAGTCACTCGGAGGAGTGTTAACCAGTTCACACTCGCTTCCCTCCCTTGGCTCCTGACTGCGTGTTTTGTAAGCTTTCAATCAGCGATCGCCTGTGTTGAGAGGCAGGCTAACAAGTTATGTTGCTTGATCAAAGGCGATGTCAGCAACAGAATGCTGGAGAGTTTGACCAAGAGTTCACGGTGTATTTAGATGTCCGTTATTTTGTTTATTTCTTTGTATTGTCCATGAACATGAAATTGACTCAAACTGCTATATTCGGTCTCTGTTCGTCTGTGTGTTCAACAAGACTTCACAATCTGAATACATGTTGATTGTGATCGTTCATCTGTTTGGGTTTTGCTGTGTTCTGTGCTGAGTGGCCGGGCATACAGGGCAAGCATTGCAAATTTTTTCTTTCCTTTATTCGTCTTTTCCTTTTTTTTTTTTTTTCCTTTTTTTTTTTTTTTTTTTTTTTTGAGGCGGGGGGAGGCAGGGGGTGGTTGAACGGAGAAAAGTCGGGGGGGGGGGGGGGGATGGCTCCCTGTTTGTTCCGTATTT
>JADBJO010018711.1:0-15000 GCA_016801955.1 Conus betulinus
ATGCTCGCGAGCGTGCATGTGTGTGTGTGCGTGTGTGTGTGTGGTTGTTTGAGCGCATAAGGTCGCGCTTCCCAAGCCCGTTCAGAACCGGTGGTAACAGCCTGTTCTTACCCCCTTCTGGAACTTACCCCGGAGTAAGTCTGGGCTAGCCTGCTTTTTACCCCCGGGGTCATTCTAGGACCAGCTAGAATTCTCCCCATCCCCACCCTGCAGTTGGAAACTTACTCCCCCCCCTTCCCCCCCCGGAGGGGGGGGGGGTAAGTATGGTCTGGCCTGGATTTACCCCCCCCCCCTCCCACAAGGGTCAATCTAGGACTATTTGGAATCTTCCTCCGTCCCATCCCACCCTTCAAACAAGAGAGGGTTATTCAGGGTTTTCCTCTGCCTTTTCCCAACACGCACACCTGCCTTTAAATGACGGCAATCGCTGCACACGACTATCAGAGAAATAACATTGTTGACGCAAGGAGATGCAGGAGTGACGTAAATTGCATATGTTGTCAGGCATACAAGTCGATGCAAGTGCAAAGGAGAGAGTGGAACGTGTATGGTCAGTTGTCGCAAAGACCGGTAGTCAATGCAGAGAATGCGATGTTATATGATACATTTGGAGCATTTGAGAAACAGTCAGGCAGAGGGTTTTTTTTTGTTGTTTGTTTTTTTTTCTTTTTTTTATTTTTAAGTCAGCAGGGAAGGTGTCTTGGACGGCTGTCAAGAAGAGAAGTTTTGATCAGCCTCATCTTCCATGCCAGTCCAGTGGGATTACTTCCACACTGCTTATCCCTGCTCCCAGCTCACAGTGACACCCCAGCTTGCCCTGCCGCAGTCCCTTCACTGCCAATCTATGGTGAGCTGTCAACATCAAGTTGCAAAGTGAGACGACTGCAGGCGGAAATCTAAACAAATCTTAAATAAATGTTAGCGAACCGTCAAGGGAAACGTGGACAAACGAGTCACAAGACAAATTGTCCTGTGACTCTTTTGTCCACGTTTCTCCTGGCGGTTCGCTAACATTTATTTAAAAGGCGGTCAACATGAAGGCACCCAGTTGTAATACACATGAGAAAATACGCACTGCTGCCAAGTCACACTGGTGGTATAGAGTGTTGTTTGTTTGTTTGTTTGTTTTAATACTGATCTAGCAAAGGTCATACACAACTTACAAAGCTCCCTACTGACGACCATAATTGCATAGCCACAGAGCCAGCGAAAAAGAAAAGTATCCCGTCGGAGAACGATTTCGCGTCAATCCAGCGACTGTCCTCATTAATTCTCTGATAACGACGACCTTGCCTGAACACATCGAGGGCGTGGACGTGAGGAAGCAGAGATCGTCACGACAAGGGCCATAACGAGCCATAACATCTTTCTTTTTAATACTGATGGATGTTGCTATGGAGTTCCATTTTGATCATAGACTACGAGAGCGGGTTGTACTTTCATAGTGTATTCTACCTCAACAGCAAGAACAACTTACACGGTGGACATGAATTTCAAGAGCTGCTCGCTTCAACTGATTGGATGAAACTCGACTGTGTAGCCCTGGTGTGACACTGGGAAGCAGCAAATCCTCAAGTTCCAAAAGAGTCTGTAGATTGTGAAGGGGTCACAGGGGTCGATAGCAGTAACCGTTCGTTCCTCATCTGTTGATAGACCCAAAATGTATAAGTCGTTGATATGTGCTTTTTTTTCAAATCGAACTTAGGATCACCTGACGAAATGGATTTTAATTTGTGACATCTGGTGTTTCTTGTTTTGTAACATGAATGGATAGCTTCAGGAGTTTCTACCACACTTCAATGACTTTACTTCCCGAATACATCGGAGGGAAACATGAATCTAGCAAAACAACTACAATTTGAGTAATTTGAACAGGAAAAATCAGCATACGTGTGTGTTTGTGTGTGTGTGTGTGTGTGTGTGTGTGTGTGTGTGTGTGTGTGTGTGTGTGTGTGTGTGTTAAATGGTGAAACTGTCAATAAATAAATCAGAGATGCTGAGTAAGTATATCAGCAATACTAATTGGCACAAGTGGTGAATACATAGATATTAGTCTACAGTCAGTCGAACACTGAATTTCTGCATAGTGTTTCCATCACCAGCCATACAATGCGCTAAACATGTTCCTCCAGGGGCGAGGATCGTAGCGTGGGTCTTCCAGGAACGGCTGGTACTGGGAGGGGCCGCGTTGCTGGAAACGGTAGCGTCGGGCCACTTTTTTGGGTGTTGTCCAGAACATGCTCCTGATGTGTCTCCCGATGTTCTTGGCGAGAACACTAGCCCCTCTGTAAGTAGGATGGAGGTTGTCCCGAAGTGCCAGGTGTTTGACGTGAAGGTTAGTGTGGCTGATGAATGAGATGTTGTCTTCAATCAGCTCTCATGCAGCAAGGCGCTGAAGAGGTCTCCTTTGATGTTGTTGTAGATCGTGTGTGGTGTTTTTTCAGTCTGTGATATGTGCTCGTGCATGCGTATGAATATATTTGTGCGCATGCGCAATGGTTTATTTTGAGCTCTCCCACGTGAAAAGATTAAAAAGTTTTAGCAACGGTAAACAATTTTCTATGGTGATTTGTTTTCGTTTTGGTCGAAGACAAAGTATTGTGTCTTCTGTTATGTTCAGTGTGTTTCGAACATAAATTTTGGTGCCGGAAACTCGGGATAAGATGCCTCTGCTGTGTGTGCAGCTGGTATTGGTTTAATTTTGTGGAGAAAACTGTTTTTTTAAATAGCTTTATGTGACGTTGCTCATTTTGGTTTTGGTGACTGAGTACGTGAATCATCTAACGGTTTCTTTCACTCAGTAACTTTGGATTTGTGATTTATAAGTGGATTGTTGGTTTTGGTGACTGAGTACGTGAATCATCTAGCGGTTTCTTTCACTCAGTAACTTTGTATTTGTGGTTCACAAGAGGATCGTTGGTTTTGGTGACTGAATACGTGAGTCATCTAGTGGTTTCTTTCACTCAGTAAATTTGGATTTGTGGTTTACAAGTGGATCGTAAACATGTGTGATAAATTGAAGACTGTTCTAAAGTTACGTGCAGCTGCAAGAAGTTGGGTGACACGTTGTAGTAATAAATTGAATGAAATTTGTTCAAGTTCAGCTTCTGTTACTAATCTTGTTGAATTAACAGATGCAGTCGAAGAGTTTGACAGACGTGTGAATAACTTGGATGGAACACAGGCTAATGTTGAATTTGAGCTTGATATATCTGAGATTGACAGTCACATTGCCAAGGCGGCAGAGTTTAGAGAAAATGCCAGAGTAATACGTTTGAAAGCAGCTGAACTTCTGTCTCTCGTCAGCTGAAATTAAAGAAAAATCTAGTTCCAGTGTAGCAGCATCAAACAATGTAGAGGCAAAATTACCAAGATTAGAGTTGCCAACCTTTTCAGGTGATGTCACCTCCTGGATATCATTCTGGGAGCAGTTTCAGGTTGTTGTAGATGAGTCTGATTTGCCGGATGTATCAAAAGTTTCATACCTCCGGTCACTGTTGAAAGGTGAAGCCAAAGCTGCCATTGAAGGACTTTCGCTTTCTGGTGGAAATTACAAGGCTGCCTGTGACATTCTTAAACAGCGTTTTGGAAGAAAAGAAAGAATTATTTTTTCACATATTCAACAGCTGTTGTCCATTGAAGTCCCTTGTCAACCCAAAGTGCCTGTTCTGTGGAAAATGTTTGACATTCTGTTAACACATGTTCGAAGTCTGGAAACCCTGGGTATTTCGGGTCAGCAGTATGGTGCTGTTTTTAACGCCTCTCATCTTATCTCGTCTTCCTTTGGAGCTGCGTTTGGAGTGGGCCAGAGACGGTGATCAACGAGAAGGTGACCTGCAGTTTCTACTACTACAATTTCTTCAGCAGGAGATCGAACGGCGAGAACGATCGCAGACCTTCGAGACCCATCCTGGAACCTCCTCTGGAAAACCTGTCAGTGTCAGTGAAGCTCAACCTGTGGCTACCTGTTCGGCGTTACATTCTGCTGCGGGGACCAGACCTAGCAGACCTGCTGTTCTTTGTAAACGTCCTGGACATCAGTTTGAACTTTGTAATCTTACCAAGGCTCAGTTGAAAATAGAAAAGACATTTCAAAAGTGTGGGGGCATGTTTTCGTTGTTTTAACAACAACAAAAGGTCATTCATTTCAGTAGATGTCGTGCTAGGTGCCCAAAATGCAGGGGAAAACATCATGCTTTGTTGTGTGTACCAAAACAAGTTTGTTCCTCCCATGATACCACAGCAAGCATTGCAAAACCCAATACTACTGCATGCACCTCAAATAATACACCAGATGTATCTCTTGGTAGGGTGAATGTGTCTAGTGTTAACACTGTTTCTGAAAAATGTAAACATGTTTTGCTGCAAACTGCTAAAGTTTCTGTACAAGGCCAGGCAGGTGTAGCTGAAGCCATTGTTTTGTTTGATACTGGATCTGACAAATCTTATGTTTCCAGTCAACTTGTTGACAAGATTGGGCCTGAATGGGTTGGGTCTCATGATCTTGCATATGCAGCTTTTGGCAGCAATGAAACAAGCAGTGTTGAATGTAGGAATGTGTATAGTATGCATTTACAGGGGCTTGTTGGAAATGTTGATGCTTTGAGGGCCACAGAAATCCCTACTGTCTGTGTCCCTCTGAGCTGCCCGTCAGTGCCCCAGAGCATGTTGTCTCCTTTGGGAAAGGACATAGAATTTTGTGATGTCCCTGAAGGTAAAGAAGTGAAAGTAGACATTTTGATTGGGCTTGATGCCTACTGGAAGTTAATGACCAGTGAGATGATGTGTTTTTGTCAGAGGGTTTGGTTGCTCAACGTTCAGTGTTTGGTTGGGTACTGTCTGTCCAGTACCTGGAGATAAGTCTCTTTCCAGCCCTGTAAGTGTAAACATCTCTCATCAACTGTTTTGTTCACAAATATCTGAATCTTCTTTGAAAAGCATGTGGGACTTGGAAACAATAGGGATACAGGGAAAGCAGCCCCTTTCAGTTGAGCCAGTGTTGGATGATTTTAACAGGTCTATCCAGTCATCAGAAGGAAGGTATGTTGTGTCCCTTCCGTGGAAGAGTGAAGAAATGAAATCTTCACTTCTGAACAATGAAAAGCTAGCCAGGTCTCATTTAAACTATGCAACTCATCGTCTCAGCAAAAATCCAGAATTAGAGTCCAGGTATCATGAAGTCATCTCTGATATGTTGATGGATGGTATTATTGAAGAAGTTCCTGAGGATGAGGTTGTATGTTCAAACCCTGTGTTTTATTTACCACATCGTCAAGTAGTTAAAGAGTGCAGTCTAACTACAAAGGTGCGTCTTGTTTTTGATGCTTCCATGAAAGGTTTGAATGGAGTATCTTTGAATGACTGTATGAACAGTGGTCCTAACTTGTTTCCAGATTTGCCAGGAATTTTGTTGCGGTTCAGGCGTTGGAAGGTTGCTCTGACTGCAGATATAGTGAAAGCATTCCTGCAGATTCAAATGTGTCCTGAGGATCAGAATGTCCACAGATTCCTTTGGAATGACAAAAGTTCCATCAGAATGATGAGATTTGTTCGCGTGCCATTTGGAAACAAAAAAGTTGTCCTTTTCTTCTGAATGCTACTGTGAAACATCATTTATCACAGTATCCATCTTCTCGTGTGAAAAATGAGCTGTTAGAAAATTTGTACATGGATGATTGGCTGTCTGGTTGTGACAATGATTCTGAAGCCTGTGAGATGGTTCAGCAGCTGATCAGATAATGGGTCAGGCCAAAATGCCGCTGGCAAAGTGGGGTTTCAAACAGTGAAAAAGTTGGTGATTTGTTGTGTAGGGGATTTCAAGATAAGACTGTTGAAACAGAATCTTTCAAGGTCCTGGGAATGCGTTGGTTACCTTCTGAGGATTGTTTTTCCTTTGATGGCCTAGAAGTTTCAAAGGACTTATGTGTCACTAAAAAAGATCTGTACTGAGTCTCATTTCAAGACTGTTTGATCCTTTGGGTTTTCTTATTCCTTTCACCATGAAAAAAAAATGTTTGTTCCAAGAACTTTGGAGGTTTGGATTACCTTGGGATCAAGTTTTGCCAGAAGAGTTGAAAGACAGGTTCTTACATTGGGTCAAGGGCCTGGAAACTTTTGAAACAGTGGAGAATTCCTCGCAGTTACACTCGTGAGATCCTTTGGAAAGATGTATCTGAATTTCAATTGCAGGCCTTTGGTGATGCTTCCCAGTGTGCTTATGGACCTTGTGTTTACCTACAGGTGAAAAACCATGAAGGCACTTGGAGTTCTTCCCTAGTCATGGCTCGGGCAAAGGTAGCCCCCTTGAAGAGGATCAGTTTGCCACGACTGGAATTATTGGGAGCCCTACTTTGTGCAAGACTGGTGGTGTGTATGTGAGACAGGCATTGAAGTTGCCAGAGGATGTGCCTGTATCTGTCGGACAGATTCAGCTGTTGTTTTGGCCTGGATTCAAAGTGATCCTTACAGGTGGAAGCCCTTTGTTGGCAATAGGGGTTGCTGAGATTCAGGATCTCATCAGTCCAACACAGTGGCAAAAACAACCCTGCAGACTTAGTCACTCGTGGCATTTCAGCAGAGGAACTGTTGAATTCTCAGTTTTGTGCCCTGTATCTGTCGGACAGACTCAGCTGTTGTTTTGGCCTGGATTCAAAGTGATCCTTACAGGTGGAAGCCCTTTGTTGGCAATAGGGTTGCTGGGATTCAGGATCTCATCAGTCCAACACAGTGGCATCATTGTCCTGGCAAAAACAATCCTGCAGACTTAGTCACTCGTGGCATTTCAGCAGAGGAACTGTTGAATTCTCAGTTTTGGCTGAAAGATCCTGCCTTTCTGACAACCAGTGCTGATTGTGATTTCATCCATAATGCTGCAAATTCGGGTGATGGAGAAAAGGAGGGAGATGAGCTAACAGTCTCTGATATGGTTTGTTCTGACAATGTAAAAGGTCATGTGAAATTCAACGAACACTGATAAATGTGGCCATGGATGAAATGCAATCATCAGTGGTTGAACAAGTTGAACCTGACTTGAATTTGCATGACATTGATATTGAACGTTGGAGCAGTTTGACTCGAGCTATGAGAGTGATAGGCTGGGTTCTTCGGTTTCTGTTGAATATCCGATCTTCCAAAGAGAAGAGAAGAGAGGGTGATCTGCAATACACTGAGCTTTGTGATGCAAAGTTAAAACTTTTGAGGCATGTTCAAGAAAGGGCATTTTCTGAGGAACTGAAAGCACTGAGAAATGGACAAAGAGTAGCTTGTAGTTCTTCCATCTCTAAGTTGTCTCCTTTGTTGGGAAGGATGGATACTTCGGGTTCAAGGCAGGCTTTCAGTTTTCAGGATTACCATATGAAGCTCAGCATCCAGTTATTGTACCAAGGGGTCATTCTGCTCTTCTTTTGGCGCGTCATGTACACTGTGCTTTGAAACATGTAGGTGTGAACAGCATGCTCACAGAGCTCAGAAATCAGTATTGGATTGTGGGTGCAAGGCGTATCTGTAAAAGAGTGAAACATGAGTGCATTTCATGTCAGCGTTTAGATGCTCCTCCTGGTTATCAAACCATGGCACCCCTACCTGAGCTTAGAGTGAAAGAAGCTTCCCCCCTTTTCTGTGACAGGAATTGATCATGGAGGACCATTGTTTAGTTGTGATGTCCCTGGAAAGAAGTTTTATGTTCTTCTCTTCACATGTGCTGTGATCAGAGCAGTTCACTTAGAGTTGGTTGATTCTCTGTCTAGTGAAACAACTGTCATGGCTTTGCGTCGTTTCTTTGCACGTCGAGGCATGCCTTCGGTACTCATGTCAGACAATGCAAAGGGGTTTTTGGCTGCCAGAGATCATTTGAGGAGAATTTGGGGTCAGATGCTCCTGATTGGAAATGTATTCCACCACGTACGCCATGGTGGGGAGGATGGTGGGAAAGGCTTATAGCCTCCATGAAGTCGGCCTTGAAAAGGTCAGTAGGCAAAAGGTTTCTTACCAGGCTGGAATTAGAAACCATTTTACATGAAGTTGAAGCTTGCCTTAATTCTAGACCTTTGACGTTTGTTGGAGACGAATTAGATTCAGGGGCCCCCTTGACTCCTTCTCATTTTCTTTTGGGTAAATCTCCTCATCACAATCTAGTTGTGGATACAGGAGATGTTGTTGTTCAACCCCAAGATCTAGTCGAACGACAAGATATTTGTCAAAAACTCCTGGACAAGTTTTGGTTTTGTTGGACCAATGAGTATATTCGCAATCTTCCTCCGTGTAAAGGTGGTCCAGTCAGTACCAGAAAAGGAGTGAAAGTTGGTTCTGTTGTTTTGGTTAGGGGTGAGGGATGTAGCAGACTGGATTGGCCTCTGGGTGTTGTGCAGAAAGTACACCCAGGGCGTGATGGGTTAGTGAGAGCAGTGGATGTCAAAACTGCAAAAGGAATTTTGACAAGACCCATCCAAAAAAATTCATGATTTTGAATTTAGTGAGACTGTAAGTGAGCCCTCACCAACCTGTGAACAGACCAACACTGAAATCAGTGCCAGTCATCCTGAGTCAGACACACCAACCTGTGACCAACAGAAACAGTGCCATCATTTGTGACACACCAAAAGCAGTGCCAGTCACTCTGGGTCTGTCTCCAGCATAGAACAGACAGAGGTGTTGGAGTGCGTGAACCCTGGGCATGAAAGAAATGTGTCATCTCGCACTGGACGCGTGATCAAAGGCCAATGAAACTGAACCTTTGATTAGTTTGAAATAGGGTTCAGTGTTTGACTTTCATTCAGTTGTTTAATAATTGAATGCAGATAACTGTTTATTGTTATAGTCACTGATGAGATGTTTGCACCAAAGATTTCATAGTGTTGAAAAAAAAAAAAACCTTCATTAGATATGTCATGATGCTTTAACAAGAGACTTGGTTAGAAATGGTGCTTTTAACCAAAGACGTGATGTGGTGTGGAAACAAGACTTACCAAGAGACTGATATGGTGTGGAACCAAAGACTTCATGTTATGAAAAAAAACTTTTAGTTTTTATTTTAATTGGTGCATCTATAAAACCAGACACTGCCTTGAAATTCATCGAGTTCATTAACAAATAGTATGAGCTTGTAAGTTGTAAGTATATGCGTACTAAAAAAAATGATTATTATTAGAAATATTCTTGTTGGAGTCTTAGAGGACTCCAAGGTGGGGAGAATGTTGTGGATCGTGTGTGGTGCTTTTTCAGTCTTGTGATACGTGCTCGTGCATGCGTATGAATATATTTGTGCGCATGCGCAATGGTTTATTTTGAGCTCTCCCATGTGAAAAGATTAAAATGTGTTAGCAACGGTAAACAGTTTTCTATGGTGGTTTGTTTTCGTTTTGGTCGAAGACAAAGTATTGTGTCTTCTGTTATGTTCAGTGTGTTTCGAAACAACGACCTTTGTTTGTTGCATTGTGCAGGAGTGAGGTGCAAATTATTTTTTGATACTTTGGAAGGAGGGGCTACGTTCGAGGAAGCAATGGTGGCCTTGGACAATTTATTTTCGGCCTCAGAGAAATGAAACTTTTGAAAGGCATCAGTTTCGTCAGATGAAACAAAGAGAGGACGAAACAATTCTTCAATTTGTAACCCGTTTGAGGCAGCAAGCAATTAGCTGTAATTTTCAAGCTGCTACTGAGGCACACATCAGGGACCAGGTAATTGAAAAAAAACAAAGGAAGGACAGGCGCTTGAAGGTGAATTTTTTGGAAAAAAAAAGAACTGACTTTACGTCAATTGCTTGAAATTGCTCAAGCGCATGAAGCAGTGGTTGCTCAAGTCAGAAACATGGACGACACTGGGAGAGAAGAGAGTTCAGCAGGGAATGTCGTTGGAGTTGTCTCCAGTCAACAAAGAAATAAGAAGAAAAGTGGACAAAATTTTCAAAGATGGGGGAAGAAAACCAATGAAAAGACTTGCTTTAGTTGTGGGAAAAACTGGACATTTTTCTAAGGATCCTGTTTGTCCAGCAAAAGGAAAAAAAAGTGCAAGAAATGTGACAAACTGAATCATTTTGCATGCGTATGCAAGTCTGCATGTGGTGGTCTAAAAAAAAAGAAGAGTGAATCTTGTGGATGATCCGAGTGAGGATGATGATGACTATGTATTTAGGGGGGGGGGGAAAAAAAAGTCACCCACATCTGTGATCTTGTTGTTGGAGGAGTCAAACTGTCAGTTATTGTTGACTCAGGTGCAAGCAGCAACATTATTGACAAGGGGGCGTGGGAAGGCATGAAGAGAAAAAAGGTCATATGCATCTCACAACAAAAACATACCAACAAATCACTATATGCATATGATAGTACAACACCCCTGACAATCTTGGGCACTTTTGAGGCAGAGATTCAACTATTACACTGACCACAGAAATCATGCGAAGCAGAGTTTGTTGTCATTGATAGGAAGGGAATTTCATTGTTAGAAAAAACGACAGCAGAAAGCTTGGGGTTCTTGAAATAGAAATTCCACTCGTGGATCTGTGACAGAAAAACCTGAACTGAAACCAGAGTTCAAAAAGTTGTTTTCTGGTTTTGGAAAGTTGAAAGATGCTCAGATTCATTTGCATAAAAAAGAAAATGCAAAATCAGTCATACAAGCTGCAAGGAAAATACCATTCAGCGTGAGATCAAAAGTTGAAACAAAGATCGAAGAACTTGAAGATCTTGACATAATTGAGCGTGCTAAAGGTCCAACCACATTCGTAAGTCCAATCGTTGTGGTACCAAAACCAAACGGTGAGATACGACTTTGCGTTGATATGCGACAGGTGAATGAACAAATTGAAAGAGAAAGATTTCCAATTCCAACTGTGGGAAGTACTGCACAAAGAATGGTAGCAAAGTATTTTCAAAACTAGATTTGAAATGGGGTTTTCATCAGATTGACTGAAGAATTGCGACTGATGTATGGGATTGTTCCAGTCAGCACTGATGTTTGGCGTGACATCAGCACCGGAAGCTTACCAGTACACGATACAAAACATGTTGCGTGATTGCGAAGGTCAAAGAAATCTGACTGATGACATTACCATATTTGCAGAAACAGTTGAAGAACATGACCGTCGGTTGGAAAACGTGTTGAAAACACTGACTGAAAGTGGACTCACGGTGAAGCCAGAAAAGTAAGCTTATTTATCGGATGAATCAGTTGGAATTTATGGGATATTTGTTCTCAGACAAAGGAATAGGACCCACTGATGTAAAGATCAGAGCAGTGAAAAATGAAAAAAGACCAACTTGTGCTTCAGAAGTCAGGAGTTTTCTGGGTCTCCTGAATTTCAGTGCTCGTTTCATTAGTAACCTTGCTTCAAAATCTGAACCGTTGCGAAAATTGACAAGACATAATGTTCCATTCAGATGGACATCGGAACAGGAGAAAGCTTTCAATCGCCTGAAAGATGATCTCACAAAAGCTGAAATACTGTTATTTTTTTTATTTGAACGCGACCGAAACACGGATCATTGCAGATGCTAGCCCAGTTGGACTTGGAGCTGTTCTTGTTCAAGTCCAGGATGGAGAAAAGCGTGTTATCAGTTACGCTAGTAGAACCTTGAGCGATGTTGAAAGGAGGTATTCACAAACTGAAAAAAGAAGCTCTAGCTCTTGTTTGGGCTCGCAGACGCTTCCAGCAGCAGTATGTGTGCGGTATCAATGTTGTCCTTGAAACTGATCACCGTCCATTGCAGGTCATATATGGGAGAAAATCAAAACCATCTGCAAGAATTGAACGTTGGGTTTTGAGGTTGCAGAGTTATGGTTTTCACGTTGAATATCGACCAGGCAAACAGAACATTGCTGATTCACTTTCACGTTTGGTACAAAAGCCAGAAAATAGGAAAAACAAGAAAGAACTCGGAATGTTGCAGAAGAATACATTCACTTTGTAGCTCAAAAGTCTGTACCAGGAGCAATGACAGGGCATGAAATTGAAAAGGCATCTTTGAAAGATGAAGAACTGTGTACAATGAGAAAACACATTGAGTCAGGCAACTGGGAACAGTGTCCATACATTATCTATAAAACTTTCAGAAATGAACTTACTTGTCTTTGTAAACTAGTTTTGCGTGGAACAAGGCTTGTTTATCCCAAAAGTTTACGTGACCGTGTCGTTGATCTTGCCCATGAAGGTCATCAGGGCATAGCAAAGACAAAGAGAGGAGGCTGAGGACCAAAGTATGGTGGCGTGGCATGGACAAAGATGCAGAACGCCGTGTTCGTTCTTGTCATGAGTGCCAGTTAGCCAGTCAGCCTGAAAAGCCGGAACCGATGATTCGAACTTCATTTCCACAAGGTCCTGGGAGGATATTGCCATTGATATCCTAGGTCCACTCTCAAGTGGAGAGTACATTCTTGTAGTCGTGGACTACTACAGTCGCTATTTTGAGGTTGAAGTTCTCAGAGCCACTACAACAGGCCGTGTTGTACAGGCACTTGAGAAAAATTTTTGCAACTCATGGACTTCCACTAAATATAAAAAATCAGATAAATGACCACGGTTTGTGTCTCATGAGTTTGAAAAATTTGTAGAAGTTAACAACATTGTCCACAGACAGACAACCCCATTATGGCCACAAGCTAATGGAGAAGTAGTAGAAAGGCAGAATAGAACACTATTAAAAGCCATCAAAACTGCGCAATCAGACGGAAACGACTGGAAGCGTGAAATGAACACTTTCTTGCTCGCTTACAGGACCACACCACATCAAACTACATGTGTAAGTCCTGCGGAACTGTTGTTCAAACGTCAGTTGCGAACAAAATTGCCGGAAATTTCTCCGATTGTCAAGTCTGATCTTGATGAACGCATTCGTGATCGCGACAAAATTCAGAAAGAAGAAAGGAAAACAGTACGCAGATATAAAACGACATGCGGTTGAAAGTGACATCAGGGTAGGGGATGAAATTTTGTTACAACAAAAGAAACAGAACAAAATTTCCACTGATTTTGAGGCAGAACCATATAGAGTTGTAGACAGGACTGGTTCCCAGTTGACTGTTCAATCTGCTGAAGGAGGAACATGCAAACGCAATATTGCTCATACAAAGAAATATATTCGCAGACAGACAGATGAACCAACACATGAAGACCAGTCAGGTACAGAGACAGAAACTGAAAATCAGGAATTGGGTGCACACAGTGACACTAAACAAACCAATGACCAAGAGAAAACAATACAGACAGAAACTTCACAAACACCCAGAAAGTCTACAAGACTGAGAAAACCACCAGAGAAATACAAAGATTATGTTGTGATTTACAAATAGAGATGTTCATGTTGTCAGTTACTGAGTTAGTTAGATTTTCCTCAGGCTGTGTTGTGAGTTACAAAATTAACACGAAAATTTCCATGAGATTTTCTCAGCTGCCGTGTGATTCTAATTCAGACAAGTAGATAGTTGTTTTGGATTTAGATATATTCTAAATGATACTGTTGTTATCCATGTATTGTGTATGCATGACATTTTCATATGTTAAGTATAACTAAAAGACTGAATTGTGTGTTTTTGTGAGTGTGTGAAATGAGGACTAAGTATCAGTGAAGTAAATAATTGTTTCTTCAGTCCAGGAAGATGAAACAAAGACTGAAAGAAGGAAAGGGTTGTAATGTATTGAGATTCATAGCAGAAGATGCATGTTGTTGGGGTTACATCCCTTTTTACATACGGGTTTGTTCAAAACCGTTCGTTCGTTGTGGTTAGCAACCACAGTATGTCGGCCAACAGCCAGCGTTTTGCTTATTAGGCCAACAACCAGCGTTTTGCTTATTAAAGTTTTATTAACTGTTGAAACGATTGAGTCTTTATCGTTTGAGTGTTGTGAACACTAACGATGGAAAGTCTACAAACAGCACCCACAGCAATGGTCATACCCAATGCCGACATTTTTCTGACACTGTAGAGGCTGTCGTGACGGAAAGGCCAGTGTGTTCTGTATTGACTGGAAACAACATGGTCACTCGTGAAGGTATAAAGTAGGTGCTTGTATTTGCTGAGAATGTAAATATGACGTCAGCTATCAAAGTGACGACAAAATCCGACCGTAAGACAGACATACCATTGAAGATTAAGGAGACAACATTAGGCAACGTTACTACGAGCGAATTCCGTGCTGAACAAGAGAAGGATAAGACTGTAACCCGATATTTTGATCTAGCACGCAATGGAAAAGCTACCTTTCAGAGCTGATAAAGCCCCATTTCGCTATCAGGAAAGACATACTCTGCCGATGCATGTCTATGCAAGGGAAAGAGTACACACAGGTAATGGTACCCCCCCATGCCAATGAGAGAAAGTCATGAGAACAGCGCATGACATCTAATGTCACAGCAAGACTAGAGACAGGATAGTATCAGATTTCTTTTGGCCGGTATCTACTCTGACATCAGGCGATAGTCGTGTGACACTTGTCAAAGAAGTGTCAACAGAGGCTCTGTGAAAAAGGCACCACTCATGAAAGTACCATTGATCCAAACGCCATTTGAGAGAGTAGCAGCTGATTTGGTAGGTCCTGTAATCCCAACATCTGCCAGAGGAAGACAAAATCAGCAAACTGAAGACGCAAAAAAGACCCGAGTCGAAAAAGGAGGTCCGTGCCTTCATTGGCTTGGCATCCTACTACAGAAAGTTCATTCCAAATTGTGCCGATATTTCAAAGCCCCCGACAGACCTGAGAAGAAAAGAACAGCCTGACAAAGTCAAATGGACGGAAGACTGTGAGCAAGCATTTGTGACGCTGAAAGGCAAGTTGACTGACAGACCCGTCATGTCACTTCCTGACACTTCTCAACAATTCACTCTCAGGACTAACAACACATGCAATACAGGATTGGGGCAGTGCTACTCAAGGAGCTTGACAAAATCTTGAAACCTGTGATGTATGCCAGCAGAAAATTAAAACCTGCAGAAGAGAAATATTCCACCATTGAAAAGGAATGCTTAGCTGTAGTATGGGCGGTCAAAAAGTTTGAACCATATCTGTTCGGT
>JADBJO010018711.1:22500-32500 GCA_016801955.1 Conus betulinus
AATATGCTAAGCCAATATCTCTCTCTCTCTCTCTCTCTCTCTCTCTCTCTCTCTCTCTCTCTCTCTCTCTCTCTCAAGAAATTCATGATTTTCTCTCGGGACTCTTAACACTACTCAAGAGTGGCTCTGGAATAATTTTCTTGGGCTTGTACACTTAAAAGTGCGTGTAGCTCCGATTCCGAAAGACAGAATTAGAGATAAGTTTCAAACATTCAATATTGATGAACAAGAAAGAGCTGACACAATTTACTTGTTTATACAAAGGTGAAATATTCAAATCAATTTCACTCATTCAGTTCTGGCTGACTTTTCCCCGATAGTTTTCATCATTAAGAGAGGGAAAGGTCTGGATGAGCTGAGTTGGAGTCCGCTTAGAATATCAGAACTTATCTGATGTTGGAGAGGAGTGTTGGTCTCTCTCCAGTTGCTAGTGGCTGGTCGACCTTCTCTTTTGGATGGCTGATCAGATGAGTCTCCTGTACAGTGCAGGTAGACCCCAGGGCAGGAATAGGGACCCAGGATCTGCTCAACAAAACAGAACCTGGTCTGTAGTTAAGTAGCCGAGAGTCCAGCTTGTCGAGTTCTCACATTTGCCCTCTGGCTTTCAGTAAATGTGTGAGATCTTAGCTAACAAAAGACTAGACTAGCATTAATCTTTCTGCATACTAATAATTCTTAGTCATCACTTTCACTAACAGTTTGAGGGAATTCTAACAAGACCATAATGCAAGGTTAAACACTTGAAGTCAAAACAACACTTCATTTTTTTTTTTCCTATTTATTAAGTTGAAGTAACCTGGAATGACTTTCAACTCAAGTACACATGTTGGTTAAACTTAAGAGTCACCTAATGCAAACCATTCAGACAATCCACAATATTCATAAATCAGCTTAACACTTTTCACCCAATAGGCATACAGTTTTTCCTGCCAGAAGTTAACATTCAGTTATCGTCTTAACAGATAATTTTGAATACCGACAAAAAGTCATTGTTAACATAGAATGTTAATCAAGCATCTTAACAGTTTTTATCAAGTTGTGGCAAACTATTACATCATCTTGCCAAGTATTGGCAAAAAGTTATACTGTTAAAACATATGGCATACATACAAGCAATGCATAGTCTCAAAATTTCGGAACATAGTTTCAACTTACAGTTCTTCTGGGTTTTGATGAATAGTGAAACCTTACACAGGGTATCTCCGAGTGGAAGATGATCTTTCCTTTTTCTGATCTGCACCTGTTTTCTTTGTTTCCACTAGTAGCGACCAGTCTTGCAGCCTCTGGTAGAGCAGTGAGTGTTGACAGTGGGGTTCCCCTGTTTATAGCTAAGCTATACATCCAGTTTCTGTTTCCGGTTGGACTTTGGGGGGGGGGGGGGGGGGGGGGATTTCCCCACTACCTGCAGGGTGAGGGATTGTGTAGAAGATTCGAAAACACTCTATCTTAGCAGTTGGTGTTGATTTTATCTAGTCTTTACGCTCAGTGACAAAGTGCTGCTGCATCCACCTGGGAGACACGTGCAGGCTATCTTTCGACAGTGAAGGAGGAAGGGAAGGGAGACGGGGGAAGGGAAGGAGAGGGAGTGTGGGAGCAGCTGACGTACACTGTAGTGACGTCACACTTTTCAGTGTCATGAATAAATGTACTATTAAATATACATGTTGATAAACCACAAATAAATATATTACGCCGATTCTGGGGTCGGTGACTTCGAAGGAAACACCTAGCATACTGTGGGGAGTGGCTGAGAGAGACTGAGCATTGACGTAGATTAGTGATCTTGATTGCCATTTGTGAGACATAGGGAGAGAGAAAGAAAGAGGGGGGAGGAAGGGCGAGTAGAAAGGAAGGGAGTTTGTAGAGGATGATGTGGCTGACAATTGTCACATTATACTCACGCACGTGAAGATTATTTTGGCATCCTGTCTGAGCAGAATGAAGAACCAGGATAAAAAATGAGTGATCTGAACGTATAATCCCAGGGAACAAAACCTTGGCATGTGTCTTCTGTGCAATTAAGGAGGAAGTAGAGAGAAAAATGCTCTCTTCACTTATGGGGGGGGGGGGGGGGGGGGGGCAGAATAGCTCAGTTGGTAGAGCGCCGGACCCGTGATCCTGGGGTTGCAGGTTCGAATTTCGGTACAGGGGGATTTTCCTTCAGAGTTAACATTGGTTCTGACTCCATTCCTCATACAGTCCTTCGAATGAGACTATAAACCGAGGTTCCGTGTGTGAACGCACGCACAACATCTTGCACACATGTAAAATCCCATCACCAACTTTTGGAAGAGAAGGCCAGTTTGGCCGTTGGTATGGATGACACGTTACATATAGCATGCACCTCCCCGAAGATAGAGTATGGCTGCCTTAATGGCGGGATTAGAAAAACGGTCATTCACACAAAACTCCATTGTCTGTCTATACAGGCAGTGTCCGTAGGAGTATCAGCCTGCGTACGCAGAAAGAAAGAAAGAAAGAACTTATGTGTGAATTGTTGATGGAAAGTGTGTTGAATTTGGGTAATGGGTAATGTCGCTGTAAGGAGTAGGCGTGGCAGGTGTAGTCCTCTTGGGAAGGACTCTGGATGTATTCTCTATTAGAGTTGCTGAGTAGTTTGCATCTTGAATTTTCACCCCACCCTCTCTCTTGCTATGAATGGAAGGAACAACTTTCCGATACTAGTCATTGTAGGAAATTTTCATTTTCCTCGGGTGTCATGTATGCACAGTTATATGACATGATTCAGCCTCCATGAAAGGAATATTTGAGTTGACACGAAATCAAGTCAATGCCTGCTCTCGGAGTGTGATGGAAGCTGTATTTGACTGTAAGTGAGCCTATGTGGCTGAAGAAATGACTTTGGGGGCCTGTGGAATAGTCCTTAGGGACTCTTTGTTTGTACAAATTGGTTATGATGGCCTGGGTCTGCACTCAAGGAATTTTAATGGTCTTGGCAGCCTGTGATGAGTGTTACATTTTCATAAGAAAGGATACTGATTACTATTGCTAGTCCCCTTCTCAAAAAGAATTTTGTTTTTAAGTTACTTAGCTAGGAATGTATACCTTTAGTGTGTGTTGTACATGACACCTAGCCAGCTGGGATTGTATACATTTAGTGTGTACTGGACATGACAGTAACTAGTTAGCTAGGAATGTATACCTTTAGTGTGTAGTGTACATGGCAGTAACTAGTTAAATAGGAATGTTTATCTTTAGAGTGTACTGCACATGACAGTAACTAGGAATGTATACTTTTGGGTATATTGTACATGACAGTAACTATGAATATATACCTTTGGTGTTACTGTACATGACAGTAACTAGTTAGCTAGGAATGTATACCTGTGTACTCTACATGACAGTAACTAGGAATGTATACCTTTGGTGTGTATTGTAAATGACAGTAACTAGTTACATAGGAATATATACCTTTGTGTGTGTACTGCACATGACAGTAACTAGAAATATGTACCTTTAGTGTGTACTGTATATGACAGTAACTAGGAATGTGTACCTTTAGTGTGTACCGTACATGACAGTAACTAGTTAGATAGGAATGTATGCTTTTGGTGTGTACTGTACATGACAGTAACTAGTTGAATAGGAATGTATACCTTTAGTGTGTACTGTACATGACAGTAACTAGTTAGATAGGAATGTATGCTTTTGGTGTGCACTGTACATGATAGTAACTAGTTAAATAGGAATGTATACCTTTAGTGTGTACTGCACACGGCACCAACTACGAATGTGTACGTTTAGTATGTACTGTTCATGACAGTAACTAGGAATGTGTATCTTTAGTGTGTATACTGTACATGACAGTAACTAGTTAGATGGGAATGTATACTTTTAGTGTACACTGTACATGACAATAACTAGTTAAATAGGAATGTATACCTTTGGCGTGTACTGTACATGGCAGTTACTAGTTAGATAAGAATGTGTATACTTTTAACATATACTGTACATGACAATATTTAGTTAGCGAAGAATGTATATTTCTAGTGTGTACTGTACATGACAGTAATTAGTTAGATAGGAATGTATACCTTTAGTGTGTACTGTACATGACAGTAACTAGTTATATAGGAATGTATACCTTTGGTGTGTACTGTACATGACAGTTGCTAGTTAGATAGGAATGTATACTTTTGGTGTGTACATGACTAGTTAGATAGGAATGTATACCTTTAATGTATATTGTACATGACAGTAACTAGTTAGCTATAAATGTATACCTTTAACGTATACTGTACATGACAGTAACTAGTTAGATAGGGATGTATCTCTTTGGCGTTTACTCTCTGTAATAGTAGTTCGTGATATCGCCATCAGCCATTTCTACTTTCATGATCACCATAGTGACAGTGCTGACCTTAGCTGTGTTGACCATGATCACGTGGTGGGTTCCCTATATCCTGGTCCTGTCTCTGATCAGTGGGGTGACCACACAAGGTAAGTTGATCCAACACTTCCTCTTCTTTTGTCTGTTGCTTGATCTGCTTATTTATGTACATGACAGTAACTAGTTAGATAGGAATGCATACCTTTAACGTGCACTGTTAAAGGTATGCATTCCTATCTAACTATCTAAATAATCTGCTACAAATTGTACATTTTTTTTATCAGTCTTCCTCTTATCTTGCGTCACCCACAGCATGTGTCTGCCTATTTCGGAAGTTATTCGTACATGATATTCATCCGGTTTCTTCTGTTTGTTTCTATAAATTAATTAACCTAACAACAGAACTGTAGAGTAAATCAAGCGCAGGTAGCGTAATTAATTCTTCAGTCTGGAAGACAACCATTAATGGGAAGTTATGTAGTAAAACGAAACATCAAGGTGTGTGAGCTGGACAGGACCATGCAGCTTCCCGGATAGGAACACACTACACAGCATCCTGCAGGAGACTGTTGCCATAGCATACTGTGGACGTCTTTCGGACCTATGGCTCCTCCACGGCAGAACTGCAAAATGTAGTGTCACTGAGACATTACAAATACAAATATCAAGAAAAAAAAGATGGCCGGAAATGTTAACTTTCAACTTTAGTTTGGTGTTCCCTTACAGTTTTCATGAGGAGAAAAATGCAACACCATGATAGCAAAGTAAAACTAGAATTTCTCTGAAATTTCAATAACTTAAAGAGAAGAAATGGATACATTGTTCCAACTTATAAAGAAATAATGTTACGTTATATTACAGTTTGCGCCCCTTTTTCTCTCTCTCTCATCTTTTCTCGTCGTCACTGCACTGCAGTTGTTTTATTTCTGTAGAGTATAGAATAATTGTTTTGTGTATTTTGGCAATAATTGTTTCATGTATTTTGGAAACCTTCACTTCCTTTCACTGATATGTGTTAAACTTTCTTAGGTGACTCATAGTGTTTGACATACTTCAATGTGAAATTTGCATTAATCTTTCTTCCTTATTCAAGTTCAGAAAAAACACATTATTCTGTACGATTCATACACATAGATCGAATTAAGCAGATTCCCAGTGAGTTTTAAAATAATGCCAAACAATATCATATTGGCTACACATTCTCGATTTGTCAGAAAATTCTCTTGCGCATAAAAATGTATAAGTGCATGCATTATCAGGTGGACAAAAATGATCCTTGGTTGACATTTGTTAAAGATATACTGATAATATAAATATGGGCCATGTTTGGACAAATCAATTTACGTTCAATATACGGAGACTAAACGTTGTGTAATATCTGAAAAGTTAGAAAATTAATATATTCGATATTGGAAAGACAAGAAAAACAACTCAGCAAAACTTAATTCTTACAACACCTTTGCAAAAGGATATGAAACAGAAAATTATTTAATCACTGCCACAGATCCGAGGCACAGACAAGCGCTAACAAGACTTCGGATCAGCGCCCATGACTTAAGAATAGAAAAAGGACGATATCTGCATATGTCTAGAGATCAAAGACTTTGCAATGGTTGTAATGTATTGATAGACGAAATTCATTTTCTTGATCACTATGAAACGTTTGATGCCACAGAAATATTTTAATGAAGGGCATACAATGTCTTAATATATATTAATGCTTCAAATATTGTTCCAAGCCAGTTAATGACTATGGAGAATGTTCAGTCATTATTACGGAAATTTTGTGTATGATTGTTTTGTTCTTCTATGGTAACCATATTGTGTCTCACAAACCCTGAGGTTTCATGACAATAAAATTTATTCTATTCTATTCTACTCTATTCTATTCTACACTTTTTCCTTTTTACATGTAATATGAAACCAAGCTTGCATCACAAACTGTGAACATAAAGGTGAAGTCATTTTGTTTCCTAGTGTTGTTACAACATCATTGACAGTAGAGAACGATGTACCAAAGTCTGATTAGATGATGATGATGATGTTGATGATGATGATGATGATGATGATGACAATGATGTAACACACCACACGTCCACCACAAACCACCACCACAACGATAATGATGATGGTGATCATCATCATCATCATAATGGTGATAATAGTAACAATAAGAATACTACGGCTGCTGTTGCAGCTGCTACTACAACTGCTGCTGCTGCTACTACTACTTCAGGTGACCATAACCCCCCCCCCCCCCCCGACCCCGGCGAGGAGGGGGGGGGGGGGGGGGGGAATTTGCCATTGTGTTTTTCTGAACGTTTAAGCCATATGCCATCATCGTAGGATGTCAACAAAAGACTGGTTGTAGATCTTGGGAGCAACAAGGTCTGGAAGAAATCATCCGTTTCCTCCTTTAAAAAAGAGGGTAGGGGTGAAAAACATGCTATGACTCATAGTATAATGCCTTAAAAATCAAATACAAATACAAATTGTTTTTAAATGTGCTGATGCTTGCTCTACATGGGCATACCAAATTTGACGTGTTTGAAGCACAGTTGTAGTAATAGCATCGAAATAAAGACGACATATGCGTTAATTTGTCAATTTTTCAACGCGTTTAGCGCACCAACCTATTACTCTTTAAACTGGTTTCGAAATGGATACAATTGAACAGAAACTGTTTACCTGTTTCAAAATGGTGTCAAGAAAATGCTTAAGTAGAGTTAGGGCCAACCTGCTCATAAATCATGACCAAGGGATCAGTCTCAACACAAGCGAGTGATGACTAACTGTCGGAGTATGCGCCTGTCCACCAGTAAGAAGATTGCAACTTTACACAAAACTGTTGACAACAGATTCTTCAGTTTCAAACCCTTCCTCTTGAACAGCATCACAAAGGTTCACAATTTCAAAGTCACTATTCTCCTCCTCAGGAGTTGGCTGGTCACAGAGGATATCAACAAATTCACATTGAAGTATATCCTCCTGACACCAGTCGATCTCCAAACCACTGTCGGTTGTCTTCCAGCCTCTATCTGACGGCCCATCAATGGTTGAGTGAGCACAATGGGCATGCTTCCAAACTTCCACCTTAGAACATAGCCGTTTTATGGCCTTGTAATGACTAACTTAGGCTTCGGTCTCATGACTCAATCCTATTTATGTTCAAAATGGCATATTCAGGCTATTGTGTTACAATTGGCCAGGTCAGATAGCATTTGTTTGACTGTAGTTATCAACAACGGTACAACTGTAGGTCTCTGTCGGTTGTAGTTGACCATGGATAGAGTATATCCAACCTAAGAGTTAGCTATCTGACTTGACCGTCTGCTCGGCCCAAGCAGTGTCACCTGTCGCAGTATAGGTTGATGCGACAGTGGCAGTCTCTGTCATAACAGTCACATCTGCATGTTGACAATGGTTTGTTTCCTGCCATCTCCTTTCTGCATGTCTGCTTTTCTGCTGCAGCAGCTGTCAGTCTATCTTCACTGATGTGCACAGCAGCATGGGGTCTGGAGGAATGACAGCATCATGAAGGAACGGGTTCTTTGCGAATGCATTGAATGCCCTGACCTTCCCTTTGCCCACAAAACACTGGTGGAGTCACAGCCAGAAAAAGCATGTAGGCCAAGGAGTGCTTCACAGTGTTCCTGTCCATACTTGGCAGCAAGGTCTGTAGTGGAAAGCAGCCTCCTGTAGTTTCCAGTGCCAGTGTCCAAGTACACCGTTGTATGGAGCTGGGAACTGAAGTGTAGTAAGAGTAGAAACACATCAATGCCTGAAGAGCGCACAATTATGCCCTTGGAGTCAGAAGCATTCTTGTTCTGGTGAAAGCAGTGAAGGATGATCCTCGTGTCCGCTCCTTCCTGAATGGAAAACAGCTCTTGAACTGGTGAGGCTTCCACGGTCTTGCCAACCGTGGAGGAGAGCTTGAAGCACTTGGGCCCACATGTCACAAACAGCTCTCTGTTCAAAAGTGTGGCAGCATGGGAATCTTTTCTCCATTCAAAAAGTAGGAATTTGATGAGCTGGTTCTTGTTGTCACAATTTTTTCAGAAACCTTTTCCAGTCTCTGGGGACCTTAGTGTTGCGACCTTCAGAAGGAATGCCTCACCTTCTCCCCAGCGAGAAAGTTCCATTGATTTGATGGAGCTGTGGTTGTACACATCTGCCACATAATCAGTTCTGTCTGTGGATGGCAGATTTTTCAGGATTCTGTCTGCCAGATCTTCAAATGTTAGGGGAAGAGAGGTAAGTTACTGCAGATGGAACATTGCGTCAATTATGTGATGGCATTTCCCCCGATCTGGCTGCTCCTTCAACTCTGATTCGTCCAAGAGATGCACGAGCTTTGCTTTCTCTGTCTCTGCAGGTAACCTATCAGGAGTTGCTAGGGCCCAAGGCACTGGATTCAAAGGGTAACTCATGATCTTCTGCAAACTGTATTTTCCTGCGAGATCACGAGAAATTGTCCGAACATGTCTCTCTGCGCTGCCACTTGCACCAGTCTGTTTGAAGATGATCGCAGAGTCTTTGTCTTCTGCAGTTTCGCAAATGTCTTCAGCTCCACTATTTTAGGAGGAGCATGGAAACTCACGAGTTTTCTCAACCAGTCGTTCTGTCACGAATTGGTGAAAGGCTTCCTGTCCTCGTGCATCTGCTGATAGAAGTTTTTCTTGAATGAATTCTGTCTGGTGTTTGCATTCTTGATGAGAGACAAAAGAGGCCCCTCTCTTCCACTGAAAAGGGATCCATGAAGCTGCAGAAGGAATCCATCATGTTTTTCACACACTCCTCACTGGCTCTAGTTTCTGCACATATAGGTCTTTGTGAACTTTGACATTACCCCTAGTCATGCCAGCCATCTCAAGTGTTGCAGCAAGAAAAGAAGTTCTTACATGACGTGTGTCATGCACCACCGAAGGAAGGTAGCACTGTTTCTGCTGGATCCTACGATCCCATCCGCAGACTTTGCATGGCAGTTAGTCGTTTGCTCAATCGTTTGGTCAGCTGGTACTCTGCGTGAAGGAACTGTTGATCTCGACACACTGAGTCCTCCATGTCGCAGGAGGAGTTCCTCTGCTGAGGGATGGTTGTGCTTGAGATTCAGAATGCTAAGGAAGTAGACTGTGGCGTATCTTGAGTAATTCTGGTGATCCATCACAAAGAGCAGAGGGCACATTTTCTCTATGCATGACAAGTGGAAGTCCAAGTCATTTTCTTTTGTGCCCAGGAGGAGATGCAGAATCCGCCACGCTCTCTCAGCATACTGCAACCAGAACTGTGCTGTGTTCCATTTCTTCCCCGTGATAACGTCCCTTCTTGAAGTTTCAGTACAGTCTGAAAGGAGAACAACAGATGGCTTCTCAAGAGTGTCTTGAAGCTGATGTCCATTTGTGCAACCTGGCAAATCGTCAGACTGCTGGTTCAGAAGATCTGAAGCTTCGGTTGATTTCTTCAAGAATGTCTGAAGAAGCGACCGCTCAAGAGCCTTCAGAACAACCTTGTGGACTCTCAGGGCACAACTGTAGTGCTTTCCTGCCAAGAGAGCATCAATCGACCCACTTGAGCAGACTCCTGACTGCACAATGATCTCTCCAAGACCAGATCCCCTCATGAGTTTTCCAAGTGCTGCCATGTATGAAC